>CM075958.1:340552520-340662332 GCA_038048745.1 Coluber constrictor foxii
AACCGAGGACAAGGCAAGGAATCGCACCGACTCTCTTTCCTTTAAACGGTCCTTTTCTCCTCCGTGGCTTTGGCGAATTATAGCTAAATATATATATACATTTATATAAATATATACATTTATATTTATATATAAATATATATACAAATAAAAATCCAAGTTGTCCTACAAGACGCGGCCTTTCCTGCCTTCTTTCCCTCTAGATTAGGCTTCGCGATTTGTCCTCTATTTAAAAATAAAATAAAAATTATAATAATTCTTGGCCTGGAGGTGGGAGGGGAGTGGGCGAAGGGGTGGGGGCGGGGGGGGTAGAGAGGGGAAAAGAGAGCAAGGAAAAAGCAGCAAGTGACCTACCCCCTTTATGGGTGCCTGGGTGCTGGACTCCCCCACCTCTTCGCTTGGTCCATGAGGGTGGGGGGTGGACGGCTCGGGTGCTGCTGGATCGAGGCTGCGTGCCGGGTGGAGGAAAAGAGAGGAGGGGGAGATGGACCCCTCGCCGGAGGGGGCAAAAAATGCCTGGAGGTCCCCCTCTTTTTTCTCTCCTTGCTCCCCCAAATCCTCTTCCTCTTAGGGCGGCGTGGCTGCGGGGGAAGAATGAATGACCCCCCCCCTACCTGGCTGCTTCGCCAAGCGCGCGCCCGCGCGCGTCTGTCTGTCTGTTTGTCTGCCTTGCCTTGCTCTCCCCCCCAGGCTTGGCTGCGTTTCGGCTTCTGCTTTGGCCCGGCCGGCTTTAGACTGCGGCTCGGCCTCGACCTCGCCTCCGAAGCCTTATGCAGCGAGCGGCCACGTCACGGCAGCCGACGGCCAATCGGCGCCCGGCTGGCTCCAACCTGCCCCCTCCCTCCCTCTCCCCTTCCCTTCCCTTCCCTTCCCTCCCCTCCCCAACCCTCTCCACGCCTGGCCTCGGCTCCTGACGCTCCGGAGCGTCTTTGGCAGCTGCCCGCAGATCCGGCTGCTTTCCGAGGGGCGGAGAGAGGATGGAGGCGACCCGCTGCCCACCCCACCCCCCTCCGAGAGAGCGGTACGTTTGGGTCAAGCCACATTGTCACCCCACCCACCCCCCACCCATCCCGAGGGTTGGGTGTGGAGGGGAGAAGAAAAGGATGGAGATATGGGGCGGGGGGGGTGGGATTCGAACACGTTTGGAAAACGCCTGCCTGGAAGTTTTCGACGGGGCGGACTGTGGGAAAAGGAGCCGGGCCCCGCAAGAGTTGGGGGTCCGGTCTGTCTGCGCTGAAGCTTCGTGGGAAGGGGCTGGCTAGGCGCCGGGAAAGCGAGCGGGAGGAGGCCGGAGGAAGATCGGGAAAGTCTTTTAAAATTTCCCCTTCCTTTTTCTGTCTCTCTTAACTTTTCTCTTTCTCTCCCTTTTCTCTTTCTTGTTTTAAAATTTTCTTCTTCTGCCTTTTCTTTTTCTCAGTCATCCTTTCCCTCTTTCCTTCCTTCCTTTCTTCTTTCCTTCCTTCCTTCCCTCCTTCCTTCCTTCCTTCCCTCTCTCCCTCCCCCCCCCGGAAGAAGTGAAGGGAGGATCAAGCAGAAAAGTCATTTCCACGTTCACTTCCCTGAGTGGATATCCCAAGAAATCGAGCGGGGCGTCTTTTCCGGGCCACAGAGCTTCCATTCCGAATAGAGGGTCTCTTCTAAGTTCCTAAAAATTTCCACTCTTTCCAAAAAAGAAAAAAAAAGAAAAGGAAAGGAAAGTGGGGGGGGGGGGGGAGGAAGCAGATAAAAATTGAAAGAAGGGGAAAGAGAAGGAAGCGAGGTCCCAGGAACCGCCCAAGGGAGGACGGGGCGGCTTTTGCAAGCATCCCCTGGAACGCATCTTAAGAAGGCAGGCAAACCCTAAAAGTTTAGAATTGGCGAAAGGGAAACAACTGGTGCCGAACGTAATTTAGGTCCGTGGGAGATGGGGGTCTGCCAAAGCCATGGGTGGCGTCAGTGGAACGCGAGCCTCTTGAGGGCTAGAACCTTGAGCCTTGAAAGTTTTGCAAGCCGGAGGGGGGGGGGGCTGCAATCAACCTGGCTTTTCAGCGCGCGCTGTTGGCAAAGGCGCAAAATGTGCGCGCCTTGCGCGAAAGGCTCACCTGAACTTCCCCTTACCTTGGTATCGGCCCCTTTCTAACCCTCAGTCAGAACTACCTTCGAAGCATCGAGGGATCCCCGCCGCCAACTGGCTGAACCGCTGGCCACCGAACGGAAGGAACAATAATAAGAAATTCCCCATGCCGGAATTTCTAAGGGAAACCTTTCCGTCTTTGTGCGGGGGAAATGAGGATTAGCCAATACAGATTTCCTCCCTCCGGTCCATTTGGGGGACGGGACGGGACAGAGGGGAGAAATGACCTGAATTTCTTTTCAAAGGAAAGTGTGAAGTTGACTCCCCCTCCAGTGAAAATAAACACGAAACCTCTGGAGAGGTTGCGATTCCACGCATCCCCTATATGGTGATAAGGCCCAGGGGTCACCGTGGGCTTCTTTTCACGGCCCTACCAGCAAGAGTGGAATTCACAGATAAGGGTTTATATTGGCGGCGTTTTGTTTATGTAGGAAGTTTATTCTCGTTTCCCTCCTCTGTGTGTGTGGGGGGGGGAGGGAGAGATAGAAAGTGTGAGGGGGGAGAGATGGAGAGAGATAGAGGGAGAGGGAGAGGGAGAAAGAGGGGGAGAGAGAGGGAGAAAGAAAGAAAGAGGGAGAGAGGGTAAAAGAGAGATGATGTAAAATGAGAGAAGGGTGGAGAGGGAGAAAGAGAGGGAGAAAGAGGAAGGGAGAAATAGAGAGGGAGAGAGGAAGAGGGCAAAAGAGAGGGAGGGGGAAAGACATGGAGATGGAACATGAGAGAGGGGAGGAGAGGGAGAAAGTGGGAAGGAGAGGGAGGGAGGAAGAGAGAGGGGAGGAAGAGAGAGGGGGAAGAGGAAGGAGAAAGAGAGAGCGAGAAAGAGAGAGGGGAAGAGGGAGAAAGACATGGATATGGAAAATGAGAGAGGGGGGAGAAGAGGGAGAAAGAGGGAGGGAGAAAGAGAGGGGAGGAAGAGAGAGAGGGGGAAGAGGAAGGAGAAAGAGAGCGAGAAAGAGAGAGGGGAAGAGGGAGAAAGACATGGATATGGAAAATGAGAGAGGGGGGAGAAGAGGGAGAAAGAGGGAGGGAGGGAGGAAGAGAGGGGAGGAAGAGAGAGGGGGAAGAGGAAGGAGGGAGGGAGGGAGGAAGAGGGAGGGGGAGGGAGGGAGAAAGAGAGAGGGGGAGGAAGAGAGAGGGGGAAGAGAAAGGAGAAAGAGACCGAGAAAGAGAGGAGAAGAGGGAGGAAGAGGGAGGAAGAAAGACATGGATATGGAAAATGAGAGAGGGGAGGAGAGGGAAAAGAGAGAAAGAGGGAGAAAGAGAGAGGGGGACGAAGAGAGCGGGAAGAGGAAGGAGAAGGAGAGAGAGCGAGAGCGAGAAAAAGAGCGGGGGAGTGGGAGAGGAAGGGAGAAAGAGATATGGAGATGGAAAATGTGAGGGGGGAGAGGATTATCTGCGCCTGTCACAGATAAAGCTTGGGGAAGTTTGAGAGCAGAGAAAACGGAAGTCCTTCGCCTGATTCAGGGCGCACAAGGGGCGCTCGCCAACTCCCACCTCCGCCCCTACCTTAAAAGCCGACGCTGTGACACATTTTAAATCCCCCCCGCCCCCGCCGCCGCGATCTACTTAGCATCTCTCGTTTCCCAAACATCGCTCACTCTTGGAAGCCGGGGAAGAGAGAGGACCAGGGGTTCCTTTGCAAGGGGTGGGGTGGGGATGGGGGATGCTAGTTTTAAATCTCTCCCTATCCCAATCTCTCCCTCTGCCCCCCTCCCCTTTTTCAAACAAAGTTAAAGTCTGTTTTGGACCAACAAAATCACTGAGCCAAAAATTCTCGCCGACCTACGGGATATATAATAAAGGCGCGAGGGACCCCCACGAGCGCATTTATAAATCGTCCTTAATCCTCCTTAACTAGGAACCCCCTCCTCAAAAAACAGATCCATTAAAAAAATAATAACTTTTTTAAAAAAGGCAACATTGTCATTGTTAAAGGAGAGAACCTCAAACGAGCCGGTTTTATTTGTATTTTAGAAACGTGGCCGGTTTGCTGCTCAGAAATGAACCCCATTCAATCCGGATTAACTGTATCGTCGTTACTCGGGATCCGATCTCGTTAGAAGTCAGAAAATAAACCCCAGATCAAGTTTTGGAGTATCCAAATTAGCGCCATCACCCCAAAGGGTTTCTCCCCCCCCCCATGTCTTTCGAACCACCAGCAAACCCCAGTGGCTTTCACCCAAATCTGTCCCTAAATTTCCCGATGTTCCCCCACACCCAAAATCCAGAGGCTTTGGGTTTAATTGGTTTACGGATCAGACCAAATCAGGCCCGAATTCGAACTCGTTACTGGGAAAGAAAGAAAGGCACGATTTCAAACGAAGCCTTCGACAGGCTTCGTGGCTCCCCCATCCCCATCTCCACCCCCACCCCGAGCGACGTTTCGGAACGGCTGCGGCTAAAACGAGTTTCACTCCGGATTAAGGCGTTTGGGGGAAGGGGTTACTTGAGGTCAAGAGGTCTCTCTCTCTCTCTCTCTCTCTCTCTCCGCCGGGTGTCTTAAAAAGAAAAAAAAGCAGAAGGACAAATCTATTCGTTCAGCTGGAAGATTATAGAAACTAGTGGGGGGGGGGTGGCGGGAGGGGCTGGGGGTGGGTGGGAATATTCATCAGATCACCCCAAAAAACCCCGGGATGCTGAAATGAGAGCCGAGTCGGAGGGAGCAGTTGAGGCCAAGGCAGCTTTTCTGGATAAAGATCATTAATCGCGAGTGACACGGTGTGATACCCGCCCCCCCCATTCCTGCTTTAACCCCCCCCCAAAAGCTCGTGAACCTTGTCTTTATCTTGCTGATTTGACTTTGCACGTTTTGCCTGCCACCTAAAGGTGCCCCCCCCCCCATTCCATCCTAACCATTTAAAAAAAAAAGGGCAAGTATGAATAAACTGGCCGGTTTTCCGACTCTCCATCCTGGGCAGAGGCCCAGGATTTTCACGTTAGGCTTCAAAAAAAGGTTGGTTCTGTTGGGGGGAAATTTAAACAAGAAGACGCTTAAATCTGTCTTTGTAAAAAAAAATCGAAAAAATAACTAGCGCGGGGGATACGCTTCGGTTAAAGTTAAAAGAGGCACCGACGTTGCAATTCGGGCCACTGAACGGCCGATTGAGCCGGTCGAAGTGGGATCCGGCACAACTTTGGCTCTGGGGGAGGTTTGGGGGGAGGGGTTCGATTCTTGCTTTCAAAATCCGTGGGGCAAAAGGTGTTAAGGGAGGCCGACTTCGAATAAGGGCAGCGAGGAAAGCGATTTCCACTCAACCCAGTTCCAGGGACATCCCCGTGGAAATCAACCAATGACTTGCTCTTCGCCGGAGCTTTTTGCCAGCGAAAAAGTCACGAGCGGCTCCGAAAAGTACTGTAGGAAGGAAAGTGTGGCGGGCTGTGATTTGAGCTCTGGAGAGGGGAGAGGGTGGGGAGTAGAGAAAGGGGAAGGATAGGGAAGAGAAAAAAGCGAAACTCCGGCAGAAAAGGAAAAAGAGGGCCGGAAGACAGGGAAAGGGAAGCAGGGAGGGAGGGAGGGGGGCAGGGAAGGAGAAAACATATCAGACAGATGGAAAAAAGAATGGAAGATGAAGGGGAAGGAAGGAAGGAAGGGAGAAAACATCAGACAGATGGAAAAAAGAATGGAAGATGAAGGGGAAGGAAGGAAGGGAGAAAACATATCAGACAGATGGAAAAAAGAATGGAAGATAAAAGGGAAGGAAAGAAAGGAAGAAGGAAAGAGGGAGGGAGGGAGGGAGAAAACGTGTCAGACGGAAAGAAGAATGGAAGGTGAAGAAAGGAAGGAAAAATAATGGAAGGGAGGGATAAGAAGGAAGGAGGGAGGGATAATGGGAGGGAGGGATAAGGAAGGAAGGAAGGAAGGAAGGAAGGAAGGAAGGAAGGAAGGAAGGAAGGAAGGAAGGAAGGAAGGAAGGAAGGAAGGCAGGCTAGTGGGAGGGAGGGATAAGAAGGAAGGGGGAAAGGAGAAAATCGTGAGGCGGTGAAGAGGAAGGGCGCCGTCCTCCTTCACCCCTCCCGAAGGCCGAGCCGCATCCTCCCCACAGCCTCCGCCCGGCCGGCCTCCCGTGTGGCGGGCAGAGAGCTGGCTTCCTTCCGCCAAAGGTTGGCTGGGGTGCCGGCGGCTGCGGCGGCGCCCGGGCTCATTCCGGCTCTCCAACGCGACAGCTGCCCCGGCAGTGCCAAGGGACACATTCGCCTTTGACTCCAGGCGCCCAAGTGAAAAGGGCTGTTGGCGGGATGAATGAGGCCGGGGGGATGAGCAGGGGTGGGGGCATGGGGGGTGGGGTGGGGGGGACACCGAGGAGTGGCCAGAAGGGAGAAACCAACAAGCCACAGCTGGCTGGCTCTGGAATCGGGTCTTGGTTATCTGCCGGTGAAATAAGTGACTTAGAATTCCTCCCTTCCTTCCTTCCCCTTTATCTTCCATTTTTCTACTTCTTTCCTTCCTTCCTTCCTCCCTTCCTTCTCCATCTTCCATTCTTTTTTCTTCCTTCCTTCCTTCCTCTTTCCTTCCTTCCTTTCCCTTTATCTTCCATTACTTTTTCTACTTCCTTCCTTCCTTCCTTCCCCTTTCCTTCCTTCTTTCTTTTCTTTCTCATTCCTTCCTTCCTTCTTCCTTCCTTTCCCTTTATCTTCCATTTTTCTACTTCCTTCCTTCCTTCCTCTTTCCTTCCTTCCTTCCCCTTTATCATCCATTCTTTTTTCTACTTCCTTCCTTCCCCTTTCCTTCCTTCTCTTTTCTTCCTCCTTCCTTCCTTCCCCTTTATCTTCCATTTTTCTCCTTCCTTCCTTCCCCAACTTCCATTCTTTACCTTCCTTCCTTCCTCTTTCCTTCCTTCCTTCCTTCCCCTTTATTTTCTATTCTTTTTTCTCCTTCCTTCCTTCCCCTTTCCTTTCTCCTTTCTTTTCCTTCTCCTTCCTTCCTTCCTTCCCCTTTCCTTCTTTCCTACATGCCCTCCCTCCTTTCACCAGCTTAGCACTTTCTCTCAAACCCCCCCTTTCTCTTCCAGTCAGAGAAAAAGAACAGAAAACCTGATATTGGAGCATTCAAGAGACGGAGGCTTAAGAAGTGGAGAAAAGTGTCACCCTCGCAGGCTAACACCCAGCAGTCTCCAGGATGCCAAATCAGGATATTTATTATATTTATCTAGAGCTCCGTCCCCTTAAGCACCTTGTAGGGGACGGAAGGGCTAGGCCGAGAGGGAATACATGGCCTGGGTTTGGCACGCAGGACTTGAGAAGAGTTGTAGCATCTCCAGTGTTAAGCCAGGGAGTGGGCACTTGGTGGACCCAAAACTCTGTGTGAGAAACATCAGGAGTTTCTTTGCCCTGATAACCTGGGAAGCCAATGAAAATTGGTCCTACAAGACCCACCTCTAGAGGCCAAAACAATATACAAATAGGATATTCGACTTACAACCTTTCCTTTATTTTGACCGTTCAAAAGGGACTTACAACCAGGCTTTGCACTTATGACCATTGTGGCATCCTGCGATCAAAATTAGGACACTTGGCAATCAGCCGATACAGGTAGTCCTTGACTTATGGCCACCATTGAGCCTGAAATTATTGTTATTAAGTGAAACATTTAAGTGAATTTTGCCGTGTTTGAAGACCTTTCTCGCCATGGCCGTTAAGCGAATCACTGCAGTTGATAAGTTAGTCACCCGTCTGTTAAGTGAATCTGGCTCCCCCGTTGACTTTGCTTGTCAGAAGGTCGCAAAAGGGGATCACATGACCTTGGGACACTGCCACCGTCGTAAATATGAACCAGATGCCAAGCATCTGAATTTTGATCATGGGATCATGGAGATGCTGCAAAGGTCATAACTATGAAAAATGGTCATATAACTTACATTTCCCATTGCCGTTGTAATTTTCAATCGCCAGATCACCCCGAAAGATCTACCTGCTTTAGATTCCTCCAGATTCAAGGCAGGGAGGAGAGCGAACAAGCAGATCATTCTGGGAAGTGTGAAAACAGTGGGCTACGTCTGTTGATTCACCTCGTTTTCATGTTAGGATATTTAGTAAATGTTTCCTTTGATGTTTGGCTGACCGTTTAAGCTTCTCCTCCTTTGTCTGCTTCCTGAGCAAAGATCCTAGGGAGAAATGGTCTTGAGGATGCTTGCTGGGACTCCTCCACACCTCACACCCCCAGAAAAAAGCTATGAAAAGTGAAAAGCCCATCCCATCACTGGAAGCTTTAAAGATGAGACTGGACAGCCATTCGCCTGGAATGGAATAGCGTCTCCTGTTTGAGTAGGGGGTTGGACCAGAAGACCACCAAGGTCCCTTCCAACTCTGTTATTCTATTATTCTGTTCTGTTATTGTTCTGTTGTTCTGTTCCGTTTTGTTATTCTGTTGTTCTTTATTCTCTGTTACTGTTATTCTGTGGTACTGTTATTTTGTTATTCTATTGTTCTGTTATTCTGTTACTCTGTTGTTCTGTTACTTTGTTGTTCTGTTATTCTGTTACTCTGTTGTTCTGTTACTTCTGTTGTTCTGTTATTTTGTTATTCTGTTGTTCTGTTACTTCTGTTGTTCTGTTACTCTGTTGTTCTGTTATTTTGTTATTCTGCTGTTCTGTTACTCTGTTGTTCTGTTATGCTGTTATTCTGTCGTTCTGTTATTCTGTTACTCTATCGTTCTGTCATTCTGTTAATAGATCTCTTGACTTATTTATTTATTCAATTTCTATAACCACACAACTCAACCAAATGACTCTGGGTGGCTTACCATTCTAAAATTATAGAATCCTTTAAAAAAAAAAAAGTCTCTTCCTTTTCTTGATTTGGGGGGGTGAGGGGCGAGAGGAAGCTGCTGAATCACAAAATCTCGAAGCGGGAGGGTGGTGGTGGAAGGAAGCATCAGGGGTCTTGGAAGAGCTTGCCATGAGTCAGTAAGGAGGTATAATTACACAACCGGTCCTCCTTACCGGCCCCCCTCCCCTTCCTTTAGAAGGCACACATATTCTCTTTAATGGTTTTCGGCACCTGGTAAGAAGCATTGGTCTGGAAAGCAGGGCACTTCCCCGGACCAAACCATAAAGCCTTTTGATCAAATGGATTTTGAAAGCTGGCATTGATTAATTGTCCGTCTTCCTGGCAAAGCCCCCTTCAGGTTTGGGCAAATGATTTGGGAAAGAAAGGAAGGAAACCGCTTCCTGCTTCATGCAGGCTGGTTCCTATGTAGTTGGGTCATTAGCAGGAGTGGGGCTTCACTGCGCAATTTGTGTGTGTGTGTGTGTGTGTGTGTGTGTGTGTAGGGAGAGGGAGAGAGAAAGAGAGAGGAGGGGAAAGAACTGTGCAGGGATCACCTTTTTGTGAAGAAAAACCAAGGTGCCCCCAGGGTTTAATTATGAATTATTAGGAATTCTTTTAAAGATTTCTCCTAATGTTATTTTGAGGCTGCCTTGGACAAAGCAGAGAGCGGAGCGAGGTCTATCCTTCACTCCTGAAAAAGAGACAGAGAAAGAGAGAGACAGAGACAGAGGCAGAGGCAGAGGCAGAGAGAAAGAGAGAGGCAGAGAAAGAGGCAGACAGGCAGGCTGTTAGAGAGAAAGGGAAAGAGAAAGAGAGACAGAGAGAGAGAGAGAAAGAAAGAGAGAGGCAGAGAAAGAAATAAAGAAAGAGAGAGAGAGAGAGACAGAGAAAGAGGCAGAGAAAGAGGCAGAGAGAGAGAGAGAGAAAGAGAGAGAGGCAGAGAAAGAGGTAGAGAGGCAGACAGTCAGAGAGAAAGAGAGGAAGGGAGAGAAAGAGGCAGAGAGACAGAGAGACAGAGTGAAAGAGAGAAAGAGAGAGGCAGAGAAAGAGGCAGAGAGGCAGGCTGTCAGAGAGAAAGAGTGAGGCAGAGAAAGAGAGACAGAGAGAGAGAGAGAAAGAAAGAGAGAGAGAGAGAGGCAGAGAAAGAGGTAGAGAGGCAGAGAGAGAAAGAAAGAAAGAAAGAGAGAGAGGTAGAGAAAGAGGCAGAGAGGCAGAGAGAGAAAGAAAGAGAGAGAGAGAGAGAGAGAGAGGCAGAGAAAGAGGCAGAGAGGCTGACAGTCAGAGAGAAAGAGAGAGGATGGGAGAGAAAGAGAGAGAGAGGCAGAGAGACAGAGAAAGAAAGAGAGAGAGAGTGGCAGAGAAAGAGGCAGAGAGACAGAGTGAAAGAGAGAAAGAGAGAGGCAGAGAAAGAGGCAGAGAGGCAGACAGAGAGAAAGAGAGAGGGAGGAAGAAAGAGAGAGGCAGAGAGAGAGAGAGAAAGAGAGAGAGGCAGAGAAAGAGAGAGACAGAGGGACAGAAAGTGAGAGAGAGAGAGAAAGGGAGAGAGGGAAGGAGGGAGGGAGGGAGAGATGGGAAGAAGAGGGAGGGAGGAGGTGAGGTGAGAAGAAATAGTCAAATTCTTGCTGAATGTTACAGAAAGACTGAGCACAACGGATCTCAGTCCAGAACTGAATCTGGTTGCTTACGATTTTTGAAAATCTCTCTCGCTAGGAAATCTGGGCTACTTATTACAGAGAACAATATTTTTGAATTTTCATATAATTTCAACAGCTAACGGGTAGATTCATCTTCTGCGAAAGCAACCACAAGAGGCAGACTGGCCGAGGAAGCAAATCTGTGCACTTCACTTTATATGCAAGGATTTCCCTGTGTGGTTTGCACTGAAATATTGGTAGACACTTCTTTTAACAAGTATACACCCGTGTGTGTAAGGGAAATATGGTACAATTATCCTGAACGGAGTGTGCATTTAAACAAGGAGCGAACCTGTCTTAAGGTAAGCTAGGAACGGGCCTGAAAGAATAATGCATCAGTACCCAAAATATGTGCAGTTGATGAAACAAGTGAAGGATTTAGATATTTTGAAGGCATTTATAGGTAGTCCTCGACTTACGACCACAATGGAGCACAAAGTTTCTGTCCTTAAGTGAAATGTTTGCGAAGATGGAGTTTTGCCCCATTTTATGACCTTTCTTGCCACAGTTGTTAAGGAAATCACTGCAAGTTGTTAAATTAGTCACCCGGTTGTTCAGTGAATCTGGTTTCCCCATTGACTTTGCTGGTCAGAAGGTCACAAAATGGGATCACGTCACCCCGGGACACTGCAACGGTCATACATACGTGCCAGTTGCCAAGCATCTCCATTCTGATCACGTGTCCATGGGGATGCTGCAACGGTCGTGAGTGGGAAAAACGGCCATCGCTTGCTTTGTTCAGTGCCGTTGTAACTTCGAACGGTCACTAAACGAACTGTTATAAGTCGAGGACTACCTGTACTGTAGCCAAAATCCGTTATCGCTTCTATTTTTTGTTTCTTTTTACTGCTTGTAATCTATTCAGAGGACCAACAAGAACAGATACAGGACCAACAAGAACAGGAGCCTGGATAGCTCAGCAGACTAATGCACTGTAATTTAACTCCAGCTGTCTGCAATTAGTAAGTTCGAATCTCCCCAGGCTCAAGGTTGACTCAGACTTCCATCCTTTCTAAGGTAGGTAAATTGAGGACCCAGTTTGTGGGGGCAATAAGCTGACTTTGTATAAATATATACAAAAGTATGAAGGCTATTGCTTAACGCATTGTAAGCCGCCCTGAGTCTCCGGAGAAGGGCGGCATATAAATCTAATTTTTTTTTAAAAAGGATGCTCCTGCTGTATGGATTTACCTCAGGATGCTCCTGGTGTGTGGATTTACCTCAGGATAGGAGCCTGGATAGCTCAGCAGACTAAAGCATTGTGATTAACACCAGCTGTCTGCAATTACTGTAAGTTTGAATCTCCCCAGGCTCAAGGTTGACTCAGCCTTCCATCCTTTCTAAGGTGGGTCAATTGAGGACCCAGTTTGTGGGGGCAATAAGCTGACTTTGTATAAATATATACAAAAGTATGAAGGCTATTGCTTAATGAATTGTAAGCCGCCCTGAGTCTCCGGAGAAGGACGGCATATAAATCAAATTTTAAAAAAAAACCCAGATCCTAACCGAGAGAGAATAGAAGGGGTCCTTGGTGCTCTCTGAGCTTGGTTGTTTTCCTGGAGATATTTTATTAGCCAAGCTAGGTAATATCATCAGTACCAATAAAGGAAGATATTTGTAGCTCAGGGTTGACATGAGGGATCCTTGGTGCTCTCTGAGCTTGCTTTTTTTCTTGCCGACATTTCATTACCCAACTAGGTAACACCATCAGGGACAGTAAGGAGTGCTGTTTGCGGTCAGTTTATATTCTGGTGACTTGCTATGAAGGACTTACTAGCCCTGATGATGTTACTTGGATTGGGTCATAAGATGTCTCCAAGAAAACCACCAAGCTTAGAGAGCATTTCTAGCTTAATGAAAAGAAGGACTAGTGGAGACATGATAGCAGTCTTCCAATATCTCAGGGGCTGCCTCAAAGAAGAGGGAGTCAAGCTATTCTTCAAAGCACCTGGAGGTAGGACAAGAAGCCATGGGTGGAAACTAATTAAGGAGAGAAGCAATTTAGAACTAAGGAGAAATTTCCTGACTGTTAGAACAATTAATCAGTGGAACAACTTGCCTCCAGAAGTTGTGAATGCTCCAACACTGGAAGTTTTAAAAAGAGATTGGATAAACATTTGTCTGAAGTGGTGTAGGGTTTCCTGCCTGGGCAGGGGGTTGGACTAGAAGACCTCCAAGGTCCCTTCCAACTCTGTTGTTCTATTCTATCTCTTTTAGCACTTAAGGACCCCTCCTTCCAACCCTGAGCTACAAATATTCTCCTGTTATTGAGAGAGGAAACAGAAATTCAAATACCTTTGCAGGGAATATCCTTTTAAGTGCATTGGAAGTCTACCAACTTCACAGGGTGATGTTTTCCCAAGGTGCCCGCTCCCCCGCTCCTCCCCAGTTCCTGCCACCATTAATCCGCGACATTTATCACCCCACTTTGCTGAGCAGGAAGATGCCACGGGAAGAAAAGTCTAGCACATTTTTGTTTTGTTTTGCTTGCAGCTCGTAGGGAGAAAACACAAACTTTTCTAGAGGAAAAGTTGAAGCGATGTCCCAACCTTCACTCAACTGTAAGCATAAGACAGCATATAAGACAGTTGTAGGCATAAGACAAGTTTAGATATTCTGGACAATGTACAGTAGTGGCCAAAGCTGTGGAAACCTTTTTGGGAAAAGTGTATTTTTGAGGTTTGATGGCTAATAACACCACTTTTTGGAGAGAGTTTCAAGATAATCCTATTCCACTGCTGGAATGGCCTGAGAATAGCCCAGACCTTCACCCAATTGAAAATCTATGGAGCCGGCTATAGAAACTTGTTAGTCAGAAGTGATCCAGCAATAAAACCCAGTTCATAGAAGCCATCATTCCATCTTGGTTTCACATGAGAACAGCTGCAGAACTCAAAGACTTGGTTCACTCCATGGGAAGATGTTGTAAGGCCGTCATTCATGCTAAAGGTTACCCAACGAAGTATTCACTGACATAGTGATCATTTTTGTATATCTCACTTTTTCTAGGGTGATTATTTTTGTATATCTCGTTTTTTCTACGTGTTTCACTTTTCTTCTTTAAACTGTAACTGCTATTCTAATAGCGAATCCTTCATAAAAGTTATTGCATTGCATTTTTGATTAAATTATCTTCCCATTGATATATAATTTTATGGTCCTACTGCAAAAAAAAAAAAAAGTGGTGTTATTAGCTAGTTTTAGAAAATAACACTTTTCCCAAAAGGTTTCCACAATATTGGCCACTACCGTAGTTAAGGAACAGTAAATTTCTCTGTCCCCTTTAGCAATGGGATATTTGCTAGGAGGTTTTCCTACATCACTGAGAAGAAAGAAACTGCAGAATGTTCTGATGTAGAATTCTGAAAATGTCAATATTGCTATTTCTCAATATTAGAAAACCCCATTTCTGCATAAATGCAGTATTACAGCTTCTGTTGACGATGAGGGTTTTGTGGGGGGCAACCTTTTATAGCCCCCTTTGGGTGGCCAAGTTCTTGAAGAAGGAGACCAAGACTTCAGAAAATGATCTGAAAAGGAACTGGAAAACTAAATCATTGGATTAAAAAAAAAAGAATTCCAAGGACCCCCCCAAAAAATGGGCCTCGTTTTTCATTTGACGATCGATGCAAAAACGTCTATTTACTTTTGCCTAGTTCCTTCCTCTGTTATACTTTGAATGCCGATCTCTATGCATGAAAGGGGGGAAAAATAGCTTAATGGATGGTTTGCAATAAACTGAGAAACATTAGCTGGGACCCACCAAGACTTTGATCAACTGAGTGAGACTTAACAGTAAGAACAACAAAGGTTTGGTGGCATCAAGAGTCAACAGAGCAAGGAAACAACAGCGGACATTAACATAAGGAAGGAATTCTGTTTTAGGTGAAACTGTTGTGGCTCGCCAGCAGCCAGCAGATTCGGACAGTGAGGAGGTTGGGGAAGAACATGGACCAGTTCTGGAATCTGGGGAAGCCTCGGACGATGGCTCTGAGTCGGAGGCAGAGAGGGGGCCAAGGCCATCTGTGAATTCTTTGCTGCCTCCGGAGTCTCCAGAGTCTGACATCAGCGAGGCAGGAGAACAGCGTGAGCCTGTTCCCATTGTGTACATGTGCAGAGCTGCTAGATGACAAGAACAATTAAGAAAATAGGGTCGTAGGCTTGGAGACGATTGGCCCCTCTCACAAGACATAAAAGAAGAGTGAACGGGACGTGAGCTTTTGCAGGAAGCAATTAGTTCATTTGGCCGATTCAAGATTTGATAGTTCTGTTTGTGACTCTGTGCCAAGTTTGGCCTTGCCCTGCCTCTGGAAATTAGCTCTCTGGCAGCATTCCACGTGAGATAGGTGGGTGTTGATAACCTTCCTCTGAAAGACTTGCGGACTGTAAATGAAGTAATTTAAAAACAGAGTTTTTTTGGGACTAAGATTGTGCTTTATACTTTCTGACAACCGTAGTCCCAATTCTTGTCATAAATCGAGGACTACTTGGATGTGGGGGGAAACTTTAAAAACAACAACAACCACCTTTTTTAGGGAAGCCCCCTAAAAAAGGGCAGAGTGAGAAAAAAGGTAGAAGGAGGGAGGGAGGGAGGGAAAGAATTGACAATACGGAGAAGGGGGGGGGGGGGAGAGACGAAACCACAAAGCAAAACCCCAAAGAATATACACCATCCGTCTTCATTCCCTTTGTATGTGGAAGAACTGGCCTTTGCATAAGGGAAAGCTACTATCCAACTCTCGGCTTTATTTTATATCCTATAGATCAGGAGGGAGGCAAAGCTTTATTTTCGCCCAGAGACTGATATTTTATTTCTCTCTTACGGTTTTATGTGTGAGAGATGTCAAAAAACTAAAATAGATTGCTAATACATAAGCAAAAGGAAGCCGTTTTTGGCATGTTCGGTGTCTCCAGGTCTCCCTTGGAGAACAGCCTGGGGATTTAAGGCTAAAGGAAGACTCGGGGGAATTTTTCCGCTAAAACATCTCTCTTCATAAATTCAACAGCATGGCCGGCTCAGGAGGGAGAGGGGATTTTGCCAGGGGAAAGGGCTGGAAACGAGGTTTAAATGCCTCTGCGGCAGATTGCAACCTTCACACAAAGGGATCAATTACTCGCCTTTCAATCTACATACCCCATTGGTGACATTTTACTCAGAGGCTGAAGGACAGCCGAGTGGGGAGGGGGGCAGTGTTTGTGTGTGTGTGAGTGTGAGAGAGCGAGAGAGCGAGAGAGCGGGGTTGGGGGGCTGCACCAAAGGCTTTGCAGGCCGGTTAAAAGCACAATTGCATGGAAACACGCAAGAATAGAATAGAATAGAATAGAATAGAATAGAATAGAATAGAATAGAATAGAATAGAATAGAATAGAATAGAATAGAATAGAATAGAATAGAATAGAATAGAATAGAATAGAATAAGAGCCTAATAGAATAGAATTAGAATAGAACAGAACAGAACAGAATCAAAAATATGGAATGGAATAGAATAAAGAATAGAATAGAATAGAATAGAATAGAATAGAATAGAATAGAATAGAATAGAATAGAATTAGAATTAGAATTAGAATTAGAATTAGAATTAGAATTAGAATTAGAATAAGAGCCTAATAGAATAGAATTAGAATAGAAAATATGGAATGGAATGGAATAAAGAATAGAACAGAACAGAACAGAACAGAATAGAATAAGAGCCTAATAGAATAGAATTAGAATAGAATAAGAGCCTAATAGAATAGAATTAGAATAGAAAATATGGAATGGAATGGAATAAAGAATAGAACAGAACAGAACAGAACAGAACAGAATAGAATAGAATAGAATAGAATAGAATAAGAGCCTAATAGAATAGAATTAGAATAGAATAAGAGCCTAATAGAATAGAATTAGAATAGAAAATATGGAATGGAATGGAATGGAATAAAGAATAGAACAGAACAGAACAGAACAGAACAGAACAGAATAGAATAAGAGCCTAATAGAATAGAATTAGAATAGAAAATATGGAATGGAATGGAATGGAATAAAGAATAGAATAGAATAGAATAGAATAGAATAGAATAGAATAGAATAGAATAGAATAGAATAAGAGCCTAATAGAATAGAATTAGAATAGAACAGAACAGAACAGAATCAAAAATATGGAATGGAATAGAATAGAATAGAATAGAATAGAATAGAATAGAATAGAATAGAATAGAATAGAATAGAATAGAATTAGAAAGAATTAGAATTAGAATTAGAATTAGAATTAGAGCCTAATAGAATAGAATTAGAATAGAAAATATGGAATGGAATGGAATAAAGAACAGAACAGAACAGAACAGAACAGAACAGAACAGAACAGAATAGAATAAGAGCCTAATAGAATAGAATTAGAATAGAAAATATGGAATGGAATGGAATGGAATAAAGAATAGAATAGAATAGAATAGAATAGAATAGAATAGAATAGAATAGAATAGAATAGAATAGAATAGAATAGAATAGAATAGAATAGAATAGAAAATATGGAATGGAATGGAATAAAGAATAGAACAGAACAGAACAGAACAGAACAGAACAGAACAGAACAGAACAGAATAGAATAAGAGCCTAATAGAATAGAATTAGAATAGAATAAGAGCCTAATAGAATAGAATTAGAATAGAAAATATGGAATGGAATAGAATAGAATAGAATAGAATAGAATAGAATAGAATAGAATAGAATAGAATAGAATAGAATAGAATAGAAAATATGGAATGGAATGGAATAAAGAATAGAACAGAACAGAACAGAACAGAACAGAACAGAACAGAACAGAACAGAATAGAATAAGAGCCTAATAGAATAGAATTAGAATAGAATAAGAGCCTAATAGAATAGAATTAGAATAGAAAATATGGAATGGAATGGAATGGAATGGAATGGAATGGAATGGAATAGAATAGAATAGAATAGAATAGAATAGAATAGAATAGAATAGGAAGGGACCTTGGAGGTCTTTTAATCCAACCCCAGCTCAAGCAGGAGACCCTATCCCATTTCAGACAAGTGGCTGTTAGTTTTCTCTGAAAAACCTCCAATGATGGAGCACCCACAACTTCTAGTGGCAAGCTGTTCCACTGGTACATTGTCCTCACTGTTAGGAAGTTTCTCCTTAATTCCAGGTTGCTTCTCTCCTTGATCAGTTTCCTTCCATCCATTGTTTCTTGTCCTGCCCTCCGGTGCTTTGAAGAATAATTTGACCCCCCCTTTTCTTCATGGCAACCCTTCAGATACTGGAGGGGTTGCCACCAAGAAGAGAGAGCGGGGGGGGGGGGGTTTCAATTGTACAGCTAAAGGTCTGTAGAGATTCTCAGTCATCCAGGTCATGGTTCTTCCAAAGGTGCTTTTTCAGGAATCCGATGACTTTTAGCCATACAATTTGGGATGAACCCCCTTTGAATGGTCTGAGAGTAGGAACGGATTTCCAGAGGAAAAAAATTGCAGACCACAGGAACCATTTGCACCACTCAGGTGACCCTGAGGACACGGGTAAACCTCCGAGTGGGATCAATGACTCTCTAAAAGGATGCAAATGACCAGCTGTCTGCAGGGAATATAAATCCTTCTATTCCCCACCATCCTGTCAGAGTTGACGAAGCTGCTTGGAGGAGAAGCGAGACATCTTCAAAAGAAAAAAAACCCAGGAAATCCAGTTGCTTCCTTTGGGACAATAGAGCTGCTTGCCTCTTAATCGTACAAGAGTCCTGTTGCTTGGCCAGGTCACCTTGAAGAGATGCTTCAGGTTTTCTCTGAAACCAACAATCTACAAGGCTCCGTTACATCTAGACATCCCATGTACAGAAACCTTGTTGTGGCTTCCTTAAAGGATTTTTCTCCCTTCAAAGTAAGAGGAAAGAAGGGAGGATCTGTGCAGGTACTTACAAATGGAAGGTAACACCCCACCGACAGCTTTCTGTTGTGGTCCAGTTCAGTTCATGGAAATCTTCAAATGGAGGTAAGTAGTCTAAGTGGTTGTGTTGTCACAACTCAGGCACACTCTGTCCTCCACCCCTGTTTCAATAATGAGGAATGGGTGATTCTCTAGGGCAGGGATGGCGAACCTTTTCGGGACCGAGTGCCCAAAGCGGAATGCGTGTGTATGTGCACAAGCCGGAGCATCGGAAACCCGAAGACCAGCTGGGCGGCATGCGCACATGTATGTGCATGCATGTGCGCACACTGGAGCACCGGAAACTCAAAGACCAGCTCGTGGGTTGCCCCCGGTTCGGACCGGTTCTATAGAACCGGTAGTAAAACCGGCGGGAGGCTCCACCCACTGACCCGGACGTCATGAGAAGCAATCTGCGCATGCGCAGAAGCAAAGCTCGTGCGTGAGCAATCCTGGTGCGAACCAGTAGTAAAGGTAAGTAGAACCCACCCCTGGCGTGCGCATCAGAGGTGGGTTTCAGCAGGTTCTGACCAGTTCTGGAGAACCGATAGTGGAAATTCTGAGTAGTTCGGAGAACCGGTAGTAAAAATTCTGACTGGCCCCGTCCCCATCTATTCTCTGCCTCCCAAATCCCAGCTGATTGGGAGGAAATGGGGATTTTGCAGTGTCCTTCCCCTGGAGTGGGGAGGGAATGGAGATTTTACAGTATCCTTCCCCTGCCATGCCCACCAAGCCACGCCCACCAAGCCATGTCATGCCACGCCTACCAAGCCACACCACAGAACTGGTAATAAATATTTTTGAAACTCACCACTGATGCCCATGCTTGTTTTTTGGCTGTTTTCTGGGCCATTTTCAGCCTGGGTTTTTTGGCTGTTATTGGCCCAAAAATGGCCAGCAAAAGGCCTGAAAATGGCCTGAAAAGTAGTCTGGTTTTTGGCCGTTTTCAGGCCATTTTACGGCACTCTGGTGCCCGCGAAGACCAGCTGGCTGGCACTGGCAACCAGAAGTGCAAATAGTGACGGCACGGATGCCCACAGAGAGGGCTCTGCATGCCACCTCTGGCTCACATGCCATTAGTTCTAGAGCCACGATGGCGAACCTACGGCACACGTGCCCCGGGTGACACGTGGAGCCATATCGGTGGGCACATTGAGTGTTGCCCTAGCTGAGCTCCAGTGCGCATGTATGTGCCAGCCATCTGATTTTCGGGCCTTCCGGGCCCACAGGAAGTCAGGAAACAGGCTGTTTCCAGCCTCCGGATGGGTGGGGAAAGCTGTTTTCGCCATCCCCAGGTTTCTAGAAAGCCTTTGGAGCCTGGGGAGGGTGAAAAACGGGACTTCCGGTCCCATCGTGCCATCCTGTGCCAAAAACGGGGAGAGTGCAGGGGGGATTGCGTGCGCATGCGCGGGGATGGGGAGCATTGAGTTATGGGTGTGGGCAAGCACATGCGTGATCCCCCCCCACACTCCCCACGCTTTTGGCACACCACGGCAAAAAGGTTAGCCATCACTGTTCTAGAGGTTTCCAATAGGGCCTGGTGGCTCAGCAGACTAAAGCATTGTGATTAAAACCAGCTGCCTGCAAATTACTGTAAGTTCGAATCTCACAGGCTCAAGGTCGACTCAGCCTTCCATCCTTTCTAAGGTAGGTAAATTGAGGACCCAGTTTGTGAGGGCAATAAGCTGACTTTGTATAAATAGACAAAAGTATGAAGGCTATTGCTTAATGCATTGAGTCGGTTTACAATGCATTAAGCAATAATGCTTAAGAAGAGTGGCATATAAATCAAATTTAAAACACAAACAAAAAAAAATGTGTTTCTTACAATACAGGCAGTCCTGAAGACCACAACTGAGCCCCAGATTTCTGTTGTTAAGGGAGACGCTGGTTTGGCTGCATTTTATGACCTTTCTGGCCACAGCTGTTAAGCGAGTCACTGCAGTTGTGAAGTTAGGAACACGGTTGTTAAAGTGACTGAATCTCCCATTGACTTGGCTTGTCTGATGGTCGCAAAAAGGGGATCCCGTGGCCTGGCGCACCGCCACCGCCATATATACACACAGGTTGCCAAGCTTCTGAATTTCGATCACGTGACCATGGGGATGTTTGCAACGGTCACGGGTGTAAAAAAACAGCCATCTCGTTTTTTTCGGTGCCGTTGTAACTTCGAATGGTCACTAAACAAATGGTTGTCATCCAAGGACTCCCTGTGAGTGAGCTACACCCAGTTTCCACAGCCGGCAAGGCCAATCATGAGGAATGCTGGGAGTTGTAGTTCAGAAACGCCTGGAAGGCCTCCGATCTACAGATCAGCAGCCATTCTCTGCTATTTCAGGGGAAAACAAATATTTTCTTATCATCGGTTCTCAGATCTTTTCTACTTGGAGATGTAACACCTTTTTTTCACGTCCCCATACAGGTAGTCCTCGACTTACGACGCACAACGGGGGCCTAGAATTTCTGTTGCAAAGCAAAATGGCCTGTCCACGCCCAATATTATTACCTTTTTGCCATGGTTGTTAAGCGAATCACATGGTCGTGAAATGAAACCAGCTTCTCCCATTTTTGGAAGTTGACTGGGAAGGTCTCAAGTGGTGATCACATGACCCTGGGATGATGCAACCCTCATAAATACACGCCTGAATTTTGATCCCATGAATATGAAGATGCTACGAAGTTACTAAAGAAATTGTAAGTCGAGGACAAGCTGGACTTGAAGAGTCCTAAAACTAGGTGGGTTTTAAAAAGCAAAGGAACCATCATAAAAGTGCCCTTGAATTTTGCCCTAAATTTAACCACCAGGCAGTTTTTAGGGCAGCTAAATATAAATACAAATAGGCATTCTGCGTTCAATTACTAGGAATAACCAAGCTGACCTATTTTCAACCAGTTCCAATTTTGGAACAGTTTTCAAGAGCAACTCCCAGGGCTGACCAGCAAATGGATTTTATAAGACACAGTCTGTTTCTAAGAAATTCCTGATGGATTTTGCAACTTGTCTTAACAGAGTAGCTGAGTTGAAAGGGACCTTGGAGGTCTTCTAGTCCAACCCCCTTTTGGCACAGGAAACTGACTCTGTTACTGTTTGTTTGTTGGTTTAATTGTTCTCACTGTTAGGAAATTTCTCCTTACCGTTTTTCCCCGAAAATAAGACTGGGTTTTATATTAATTTTTGTTCCAAAAGATGCATTAGGGCATGTCTTCTGGTTAGGTCTTATTTTGGGGGAAATACGGTACTAAATGCACCCATCTGGCTGACAGTCTTAACTGAGGTTTATTTTGGTGGGTAGGGCTTATATTACGAGCATCCTGAAAAATCATGTTAGGAGTTATTTTCCAGTTGGGTCTTATTTTCGGGGAAACAGGGTAGTTCCAGTTTGCTCCACTCTGTGATTAGTTTCCATCCATTATTTCTTCTCTTGTCTTCTGGTGCTTTGAAGAATAGCTTGACTCCCTTTTCTTTGTGGCAGCCCCTTAAATACTGGAATACTGCTACCATTTAACCCTAGTCCTTCTTTTCTCTAGACTGGCCATACTCAATTCCTGCAACCGTTCCTCATAGGTCTTTAACCATCTTAGTTGCTCTTCTTTGCGCTTTTTCCAAAGTCTTAACATCTTTTTTTTTTTTTTTTGTAATGTGGTGATCAGGTGTGGCATTCCAGGAAATTTCTCTTTAGTTCTAGGTTGGTTGTTTCCTTTTTTTTTTTAATTTAATTTATATGCTGCCCTTCTCCGGAGACTCAGGGCGGCTTACAATGTGTTAAGCAATAGCCTTCATACTTTTGTATATTTATACAAAGTCAGCTTATTGCCCCCACAATCTGGGTCTTCATTTTACCTACCTCGAAAGGATGGAAGGCTGAGTCAACCTTGAGCCTGGTGAGATTCGAACTTGCAGTAATTGCAGGCAGCTGGTGTCACTTTAACACCACTTTAAGCTGCTGCGCCACCAAGGCTAATCAAGTCTCCTTGATTAGTTTCCATCCATTGTTTCTTGTCTTGCCTTCAGGTGCTTTGGAGAATAGCTTGACTCTCTCATATTTGCGTCTTGGCGATTGGGAAAAGAGAAAGCAAAAGGAAACAAAAGGAAATTTAAGGCCTGGAGACTGAAGCATATGAAGATCCATTGCAGGATTTGGGTTTGGCCGGTCTAGAGAAAAGAAAGACTACAGGTGACGTAACAGTATTCCAGTATTTGAGGGGTTGCCACAAAGAAGAGGTCAATCTTTTTTCCAAAGCACTTGAAGGCAGGACAAGAAACAATGGGTGGAAACTAATCAAGAAGAGAAGAAATCTGGAATTGAGGAGAAACTTCCTAACAGTGAGAACAATTAACCAGTGGAACAGTTTGCCACCAGAAATTTTGAGTGCTTCATCCGTGGAGGTTTTTAAGAAGAGACTGGATGGTCATCCAAGGGACTCCAAGGTCCCTTCCTGCTTTATTCTATTCTAAATAAAATGGGTCACAGGAAAGGGTGGGCTTCAAATAGCAAGGGGTTCTCTGCCCGGTTGCTGGGTGGCCGTGGCCATGATGGGCGTGGCCTAGTCAACCTCCTGCACCACAGCAGGGGTGGGTGGGTTTTGGCCTCCCCAGACTCCGGAGGCTTTCCTCGAGCCTCTGGGAAGGCGAAAATAGCCTCCCCAGGCTCCGGAGGATCTCTGGAGGCCGGAAACAGGCCTGTTTTTCCCGAACTTCTAATAGGCCCGTTTTTCACCCTCCTTGAGCCTCCGTGCTCAGCCTGCACTTACCTGCATCCAAAATGGGCCGCGTGGGGACTCCTGGGAGAGGTGCGGTGGGGTGGGCGGGGCCAACCAGGAGTTCTCCGAACTGCAAAGAATCTTAGCTAGAGGTTCTCCCGAACCCTTACGAACCCCCAACAGCTCACCCCTGGTCACATGCATGTTTGAAAAATCCTGGCAGGAACTCTTTGGCAGAGTTCAAAATACCCCTCCCCAGCAACTGTGATTTCCATACCATTTTAACCTGGGGGATTTACGTAGGCCATTAAGCTGACGGCTCAGAGGCCCCAAGGTGTCGTTCCAGGTTTTTTTCCCTGACCCAAACCTACCGTATCACCTCAGACTCCGTATTTTATCATGCGACTTCTTGGGTTTAAATTCACGTTATGGCAGATAATAGATGGTAATGCTTTTTCCCCTTCCTCATATTAATGCCATTTTTTCCAAGGGAACCTCGGCAAGTGAGGGTGATTTACAGATGCCCTCCAAACCTTCCTCCTCCTGGGGGGGTTTGAGAGAACAACATAAAATAAAATTATAAAATAAAATGGCAGACGCCACCTTTCTTATCCTGCCTCTTCCCTTGTTTTTGAAACGTGGTTTTCAGGGCCCTTTTTTGTGGCGTGTAAATTAAGAATCGTCATCGAAGGCGGAAATCGGCAGGTCAGTTAAGAGGAGAATGATTAGTTTGAAGATTTACCAGCTGACAAAGGAGTACAGGTAGTCCTCGAGTTACAACGGTTCATTTAGTGACCGTTTGAAGTTACAACAGCATTGAAAAAAAGTTATTTAGGACTGCTTTTCGCACTTACGACTGTTGCAGTGTCCCTAGGGTCATGTGATCAAAATTCAAAATGCTTGACAACTGACTCGTATTTATGACGGTTGCCATGTCCTGGGATTGTGTGATCACCTTTTGCGACCTTCTGACAAGCAAAGTCAATAGAATTTAATCAAAACAAGTACGGTAATTCATGATTTGTTTAATAATTGCTACTTTTTAAAAAAGAGATTTGTGTACAATGCTGGTGAAGGATAGACTCCAAGTACAGAGAGAGCGAGAAAGAGAAAGAGTGAGAGAGAGAGAGAAAGAAAGAAAGAAAGAGCGAGAGGCAGAGAGAGAGAAAGAAAGAGAAAGAGACACAGAGAGAGAAAGAGAGACAGAAAGAGAGAGAGAGAGAGAGAAAGAGACAGAGAAAGAGAGACAAAGAGAGAGACACACAGAGAGAAAGACAGAGAGAGGCAGAGACAGAGAGAAAGAAAGAGAGAGAGAAAGACAGAGAGAAAAAGAAAGAGAGAGAAAGAAAGACAGAAAGAGAGGGAGAGAGAGACACAGAAGCAGAGAGGGAGAGAGAAAGAATAGAATAGAATAGAATAGAATAGAATAGAATAGAATAGAATAGAATAGAATAGAATAGAATAGAATAGAATAGAATAGAATAGAATAGTTGGAAGGAACTTTGGAGGTCTTCTAGTCCAACCCGCTGCTTAGGCAGGAAACCCTACACCACTTCAGACAAAGGGTTATCCAACATCATTTTAAAAACTTCCAGTGATGGAGCACCCACAACATCTGGAGGCAAGTAGTTCCATGGGTTAATTGTTCTCACTCTCAGGAAATTTCTCCTTAGTTCTAAGTTGCTTCTCTCCTTGATCAGTTTCCACACATTGCTTCTTGTCCTGCCCTCAGGTGCTTTGAAGAATAGTTTGAGTCCCTCTTCTTGGTGGCAGCCCCTGAGATATTGGAAGGCTGTTATCATGTCTCCCCTAGTCCTTCTCTTCATTAAACTAGACATACCCAGTTCCTGCAAATGTTCTTCATATGTTGAGGACTTCTTAAATGAATCTGACATTAATCGGAACCTGGGAAGAGAAGCCAGAAGCTAATGTGGGGCAGTTGTACAACTTTTCCTATGCATAATTTGCAAGCACGATGTGCCCCATTGTTACACAAGTAGAAATAAAAATGCGCACCTCAAATGCTTGTCCAGCTGCTAGATGCGAAATTTCGTATTGGAGTGTAAAAAAAAATGGTTTAGAAAAGTTAGCCAAAAGAAAATCTAAGCACCATGGGCTTAAACAACCCTTTATTTGTTTTTATTGCTGTACAGTATAGTTGTTTTTACTGTTTGTCCTTGAACTGTATAAAACAAATAAAACCTGTATGCAAAAACTGTCTGTGTGTGTTTGTAGATGATTATCACACAACCAGAGGACTGAAGTCCTCAAGACCTAAATAATTGATTAAAATTATAAACTGTCTCATTCTTCCTTAAAAGTCCAATTTCTCTGAAACATCTTGTCTGGTCCATAAGAAATTCAGTGGGGCAGGAAAGGGTGGCAGAAAAAAGAATAAGAGGAGCCTGGGTGGCGCAGCAGCTTAAGTAGTGTTAAAGTGACACCAGCTGCCTGCAATTACTGCAAGTTCGAACCTCACCAGGCTCAAGATTGACTCAGCCTTCCTTCCTTTCAAGGTAGGTAAAATGAGGACCCAGATTGGGGCAATAAACTGACTTTGTATAAAAAAGAACACCGCTTTTGGAGGGGGTGGGGTGCGAAAGCCCTACTAAGTAGGTATATACAAAAGTATGAAGGCTATTGCTTAACACATTGTAAACCGCCCTGAGTCTCCAGAGAAGGGCGGCATATAAATTATATGTATGTATGTATGTATGTATGTATGTATGTATGTATGTATGTATATGTTTTCTGAGGTTTTCGCGGGTGTTTGTATGTAGGTCTTTGGTTATTCGGGTCTTCTCCCGCGTAGAATTGGAAGTATCTTGGCGACGTTTCGACGAATTCTCATTCGTCATCTTCAGGCTGGTGTTCTCGGCATCTCCTGGAAGTACGAAGCCGAGAACACCAGCCTGAAGATGACGAATGAGACTTCGTCGAAACGTCGCCAAGATACTTCCAATTCCATTGCTCCTGGAAGCACGAAGCCGAGAACACCAGCCTGAAGATGACGAATGAGACTTCGTCGAAACGTCGCCAAGATTTTGCAAGCCCTATTTATTAGATTTTGTCCCACTTTATTACTTTAAATATAACTCAAGGTGATGAACATACCTCATATTCCCTCATTCTCCTATTTTCCCCACCAGAACAATCCTTTGGTTGAGAGAGAATGACTGGCCCAAAGTCACCTGGCCAACTTTCATGGCTAAGGTCGAACTAGAACTCACAGTCTCCTGGTTTCTAACTTGGCGCCTTAAGCACTAGTCTCCTGGTAATTGGCCCAAAGTTATCTAGCTGACTTTCAGGTGTAAGGTGAGACTAGAACTCACAGTTTCCTGATTTCTAACCTGATGCCTTAACCACTAGTCTCCTGGTAATTGGTCCAAAGTTACCTAGCTGACTTACCTAGCTAAGGTGAGACTAGAACTCACAGTTTCCTGTTTCTAGCCTGGTACTTTAACTACTACATCAAATTGGCAAATACTCTTGCAGACTTGTAATGCAGTGGTTTCAGTGGTCAAAAGCCATCAAACAAAAAGAAAAACCCAAATTATTGGAAGAGGGAAAATAAATCATAGCCAAATATTGATATCAAATTTTGCTTGGTACCTTTCCTGTTATTAGAAGTCAAGATTGAGCATGCAGTTGGTCCAGGTAGCAGTCTGCAAATCTGGCTAAACTGGGGCTTAGGCCATTTCCTCCAGTTCTTCCATGAATTTGGAATTTTGTCCAGAAAGGGGACTCTAATGCTGAAAGACAAGAAGAAAACGGTGATGCATGGACCCATAATCCTGCTCGCTCTGAATCTCTCTGATTTATGAGCCTCAGGGTTCATGGGGCACATTTCAAAGGATTCCATAAAAAGCATATTTGAAAGAGTATTTTTCTGTCCAGTTACTCTTACAAGAAGACAGTGTCTTTTTTATGTGTATTATGATGATTTCACACACACACACACACACAAACATATATATGAAATCATATATATATATGTTTTCTGAGGTTTTCGCGGGTGTTGTCTTTGGTTTTCTCCCACGTAAAATTGGAGGTGTCTTGGCGACGTTTCGACGAAGTCTCATTCATCACCTTCAGGCTGGTGTTCTCGGCTTCGTGCTTCCAGAAGCAAATATATATATATGTGAAATCATTTATATTTTCTTTTGTATTTTATATTATTTCATTCATATATATATATATATATATATATATAGTTGTTGTTTTTTTGTGTTGAGTCATCCTGGATTACCACGAATGGAGGAGGAGATATCACAAATCTCCAATTTTTTGCCTTTCAGCCCAATCTCATGGGCCGTCCAGACAGTATAATATAGCCGACAAGCTATTTTCTATGTTTTTAATATTTTTGCTGATAATTCTATAAATAAAGGGAGGCTGTTATAGATCTATTTCGAGCTTATTTGCTCTCGTCAGACAGTCATACCCTTACTGGGATTTGAACCTGGGCCGTCTGCCTATAGGGTATGACTGTCTGACGAGAGCAAATAAGCTCGAAATAGATCTATAACAGCCTCCCTTTATTTATAGAATTATCAGCAAAAATATTAATATATATATATATATATATATATATATATATATATATATATATATATATATATATATATATATATATGTTTTTTGTAAGTCATCCTGGATCTCCACTAATGGAGGAGATATCACAAATCTCCAATTTTTGCCTTTCAGCCCAATCTCATGGGCCATCCAGACAGTGTAATATAGCCGACAAGCTATTTTCTATATATATATATATATTTTCTATATATTTTCTATATCTATCAGCAAAAATATTAAATATATATATATATATATATATATATATATATATATATATATATATATATATATATATTAATTACATGATATTATATTATATTATATTACATTACATTACATTACATTACATTACATTACATTACATTACATTAGTATGTTGTGGCCCGCCAGCGGCCTGTGCGGATCGTGCCTGATCCCGACGACTAGGAGGCTGGTGTGGGGTCGCGCCAGCAGCCTGCGCAACCAGCTCTTGCATTGGACAGCGAGGAGGCTGAAGAGAATGTGGTGCCAGAAGCAGAGACTCAGCCTGGGCCTTCAGAACCTCCAGAGGCTCCTTCCAGTGGAGAGAGCGAAGTGGAGGAGCCTCTCCTCAATGCTCGAGCCACTCCTGCCTTTTGGATCCTGCCAAAAGGCAGGAGTGGCTACTCAAGAGGACGAGGTCTCCTTGAGAGTAAGGTTTGAGGATAATTGGCCACTCCCTTAGCCTATTTAAGTCGCAGGCAGTTAGTAATTTCTTGCTGGAAACAACGTATAATTATTACAGAGCATTTTTGAAGAGTGAGTGTCTTATCGTATCTTGTTTTCTGGGCTGGTTGGCCACCTTTGCCGGACTTTGTTTATTCTTGGTACATTATAACTTTGATAAGGGTCGTTGGTGTGTGTAACAATTCTTGGGAATCAGGAGCTGGGGCAGAACAATATATGATTTCATCTATCTATCTATTTATATAAAATCATTTATTTTCTTCTGTATTTTATATTATGATGTTTCCCCGAAAATAAGACATCCCCTGATAATAAGCCCAAACGGGCTTTTGAGTGCATGCGCTAAAATAAGCCTCCCCCCGAAAATAAGCCCTCCCCAAAAATATTTAAACGCAGAACTGGAAATCAGATACGACAGCAAGAGGAGCCCCATCTTGCTCCATGCATCCCAAAATTTATAAGATCTCCCCAAAAATAAGGCCAAGTGCTTATTTCGGGGCTCAGAAACATATAAGACAGGGTCTTATTTTCGGGGAAACACGGTATATACATATATGATTTCATTCATATTTTCTTTTGTATTTTATGTTATGATTTTATATATATATATATATATAATATTTTTAATATAGCATTGTTTCCAGGTCAGATCTGACGGCTGGCAGAAATCTTAGCGCCTCCGAGTCTCCTGCTTGTAGAAATTAAATGCTGCGGCCACCCACCGCTCAATCGACTTTGCCATCATGAACGCTAATCCCATTTATTCTCCTGACAACAGAGGACCTGAAGTCTGTCTAAGGCCGCGACAGCACTCCTGGCATTCCGATCTCTCCGCTCGGTGGACCAGGGGCGCATAATGCCGGCTTGCCTTCGGCATGCGGCTTTACATAATACTAATCAATAGCATGTTAATTCAAAAATAAATCTTTTATGTACACCTGCTGGAGAGATTACGCCTCTGTCTGGAGTAGGCAGAAGCGCACGGCTCATGTTGATTTGGCCTTTTCTCCCTCTGGCCGGTTCGCCTCGTCTGAATAAGAAGCCTAAAAATCTATGGGTCAGAAGGCTAGGTTGGTTTTAGAATAACAAGAGTTGGAAGGGAGCTGGAGGTCTTCTAGTCCAACCCATTTAGGCAGGAAATCCTATGCCCAGGGGTGGGCTTCAAAAATTTTAACAAGGGGTTCTCTGCCCAGTTGCTGGGTGGGCATGACCATAGTGGGCATGGCCTAGTCGGCCTCCTGCACCACAGTGGGGGAGGGGCTTTTTTTGCCCTCCCCAGGCTCCAGAGGTTTTTCTCCAGCCTCTGGGAGGGCAAAAACGGCCTCCCCAGACTCCGGAGGCCCTTTGGAGGCTGGAAACGGGCCCATTTTTCGCCCTCTCTGAGCCTCCACATTTAACTACATGCATTTAACTACATCCAAAACATGTCATGTGGGGACTCCTAGGAGGGGAGGGGTGGGGTGGGCAGGGCCATCCAAGAGTGGGATTTGAGGGTTCTCCGAACTGCACAGAATCTTAGCTAGAGGTTCTGCCGGACCCCTGCGAACCCCCAGCAGCCCATCTCTCCCTATACCACTTCAGACAAATGGTTGTCCAATCTCTTCTTAAAAACTTCCAGTGTTGGAGCAGTTACAGCTTCTGGAGGCAAGTTGTTCCACTCATTAATTGTTCTAACAGTCAGGAAATTTCTCCTTAGTTCTAGGTTGCTTCTCTCCTTGATGAGTTTCCACCCATTGCTTCTTGTCCTGCGCTCAGGTGCTTTGGAGAATAGCTTGGCTCCCTCTTCTTTGTGGCAGTCCCTGAGATATTGGAAGACTTCTATCATGTCTCCCCTGGTCCTTCTTTTCATTAAACTAGACATTCCTGAAACAGTTCTTCATATATTTTAGCCTCCAGTCCCCTAATCATCCTTGCAGCTCTTCTCTGCACTCTTTCTAGAGTCTCAACATCTTTTTTATATCGTGGTGATCAAAACTGGATGCAGAATTCCAAGTGTGGCCTTACGAAGGCCTTATAAAGTGGCATTAACACTTCATGTGATCTTGATTTTATCCCTTTGTTTATGCAGCCTAGTTTTTGGAAAAATGGTACGGGTACAGGTCCAAGCCTATGCAGCTTGCTGGCATGGCAGAGATGCTTTATTTTTTTTCCATAGGACCCTGCGTGGCTTTATCACACATGTTCCTTTGCATGAGGGTGGCGATTTAAGTAGGTTTAAATAGGAGGAAGTGATGCCAGAGGATCATGGCTTATGCACTTCCGTGGATGTACTGGTACATGGGGAACTCTCAAAAGTTGCTCCGTGGTGTTCCAAAGCTTTTGTTGGAAAAGAAAATGGAGCAGGGAATTCAGTCATTTTTTAATGTAGGTACTGCGCTCCTTGGAACCCTGGGTACTGTGAGTTTTTTAATTGAAGGTGCTGTGCTTCCTGGAACTGGGTGCAGTGGTATTTAGATCGCAGGTGCCGCACTTCCTGGAACTGGGTGCTGTGGTGTTTTAGATTGCCAACCTGCACTTCCTGGAACCAGGTGCTATGATATTTAGATCACAGGTGCTGCATTTTCTGGAACTGGGTGTTGTGAGTTTTTGGATTGTAGGTGCTGCGGTTCCTGGAACCGGGTGCTGTGATATTTAGATCACCGGTGCTGCACTTCCTTGAACTGGGTGCTGTTATTTTTTTTTACATTGCCGACCCTGCATTTCCTGGAACTAGGTGCTGTGATATTTAGATTGCAGGTGCTGCGCTTCCTAGAACTGAGTGCTGTTATTTTTTTATATTTCAGACCCTGCACTTCCTGGAACTGGGTGCTGTGATGTTCTAGATTGCAGACCCTACACTTCCTGGAACTGGGTGCTGTGATATTTAGATCACAGGTGCTGCACTTCCTGGAACTGGGTGCTGTGATATTTAGATCACTGGTGCTGCACTTCCTTGAACTGGGTACTGTTATTTTTTTATATTTCAGACCCTGCACTTCCTGGGACTGGGTGCTGTGAGTTTTAGATTGCAGACCCTACACTTCCTGGAACTGGGTGCTGTGATATTTAGATCACTGGTGCTGCACTTCCTGGAACTGGGTGCTGTTATTTTTTTATATTTCAGACCCTGCACTTCCTGGAACTGGGTGCTGTGATATTTAGATCACAGGTGCTGCACTTACTAGAACTGGAGGTTGTAAGTTTTCGAACCAGGTGCTACCTTTGAGTGGACGGAGATTTTTTTTTAAATTTAGGTATCTGAAGGTTGTACCAGGTGGAACAATGATGTTATGCAATTAGACAAGCCGGGACTGAGCAATTTTTGTGATTGTTTTTAATCAAGTCCACCTAATGATTTAATCTTTTGTTTGTCATAGAGTTTCTGCCTAAAAGACAACATCTGGATGGCCTTGCTTGATGTTGAAAAGCTAAGCAGCATTGAAGCTGATGAATATTTTTTGGAAGACTAGGAAGGATTATAGACTGAAGGTTTTTAAGAAGATATTGGCCAACCATTTGTCTGCAATGGTTACAGGGTTTCCTGCCTGAGAAGGTTGGACTAGAAGACCTCCAGAGTCCCCTCCAACTTTGTTCTTCTGTTATTTATATCCTGAACTGGGAAATAAAAAAATAAAACCCAAAGAAAGCATCGTCAAATTATTGCCCAAAAATAATTTATTATACTATTTACTATAATCTACATAGACACGATTATTGAACTTGACTGGAAAGAGTCTTTACAAATGGGTGGTGAAATAGCAACGTTATTATTCAGTAATTTTATTAAAAAGTATCAAATATTTATAATAACTAATTTTTAATTGATATTGGCTTAAAAGGCAGAAAAAAGGCCCTCAGCGTATGCTTAGGATTCCTTTGAAATATCTCATGGACAGTAGTTCCTTCCTGAGGAATTATTAACCATGAATTATTGATTAATAATGTAATAATGTAATAATAATAATAATAATAATAATAATAATAATAATAATAATAATAATAATAATAATAATAATAATAATAATAATAATAATAATAATAGTAATAGATGCCTGCGGTCTGCATGAAAGAACTGGAGTACCATTTGAACACCACCGGCATTGACAAAATCCCGGATCGGTCAATTGCAAAAGGCAGCTTTACAAGGAATTGCTGACATCCTCAACAATCCCTTTAACACAATCAAAGAACACCACCTGCATATCCCAAATCCTTGGGAAGGACTCGATAAGAGGACACAAAGACCAAATCCACTCTAAACACCTGGCTGAACTCTGCAACCAATCACCTTAATTAACAGAGTCTACCAGATACCGCATTGTATTGAATACTTTATTGGCCTAGTGCGGTTTTTAGGCACACAAGGAATTTGCCTTCTGACAGGATTCAGTGCTTTCGATATCAGATCCCCAGGGAAGATATTGTCACTGATAGATGTTATCAAGGGGTGCCTTTGGTGCTCTTTGAACTTGGTTACTTGCTTGCAGATGTTTTGTTACTTGATGAGGTAACAACATCAAGGCTAGTGAGTGTGGTGTTTCCTTCCTTTTTTTATACATACAGTAGCTTATCCTGCCAATGCTGACAGAGATATGATTTTTCTCCTTGGTAGTTCTTTGATTAGGGCATTGTTTTCTGCCTGATTGTTTGTCTGGTGCTAATCTCTGCTTATCTGTAAGATATTATCCTAAGATGCTACCATTCCAGGTAATGCAACTTTTGTACTTGAGGAGTTGAATCTGTTCCTATTCTGTTCCAGTGCTTCCCCAGTTCTCATAAAGGACAATATTTGTAGTTTGGGGGTTGAAATGAGGGCTTCTTGGTGTTCTCTGAGCTTGCATTTTATTACCTGATTAGGTAATATCATCTGTGCTAGTAAGGAGTGCTGTTTGCTGTCAGTTTATATTCTGCTGACTTGCCTGTCTATGTGGGTTGGGGGCAGCGTTAGAGATTCTTCGGTTGGGCTGTTTACTGATGGCTCTGGCAATTTCTTGATTGGGATATTATTTACTTGATTGTTGGTGTGAAGTTGACCTTGGAGTTAATCTATGCTGATCTAGGTGCTGATTCCTGATAGATGCTGGGATTTTATTATTTTTTTTGTTCTCTTTTGGGCTGGTTGATTGTCTTTTTTGCATAGCCTATAGATGTTGTTTATGTCTATGTGTCCATTGATGGCTGATTTGTCAGAATGCCAGGCTTCTAGAAATTCCCTGGCATTTTTGGACTTAGCCTGGTCTGGGATGGTCACATTTTCCTAACTGAAACTGTGGTTAAATCTGTCTATATGTTTGTCATGCCTCCTGACTGCTAGTTGGTATTCATGTGTGGAATTTGGGATCGTAGAATTACCCAGGAGCATAGAAGAGTCCAAAAAATAGATGCATGAATAAATGTCTTAAATGTATTTATTCATATAACAAAACATATTAACTATGTACCAAAGGCTGTCTTAATATTCATTATAGGATAGGGGGCACACAGCGTGTGTGGCTACCCTGGTCAAAGATTATTTATTTATTTTATTTGTTTCAATTTATAAACCGCCCTTCTCCTTGCGGACTCAGGGCGGTGAACAGCCAGAATAAAACATGGTATACAAAAATTAAAACCAATTAAAAATTATTAAATATTTTTGGCCAACAATTAAAACAGTCCAATTTAAAATCAATTTCAATTTAAAACAGAGGATGGGATCAAGCCAGCCCAGCTAGATGGAACAAATGGGTTTTAAGGGCCCGACGAAAGGTCCGGAGGTCTGATATCCTGCGTATCTCCGGGGGTAGGTCATTCCAGAGGGCGGGCGCCGCCACAGAGAAGACTCTCCCCCTGGGGGTCGCCGGCCGACACTGTCTGGCCAACGGCACCAAGAGGAGGCCCTCTCTGTGTGAGCGTACTGGCCAGTGGGAGGCTATTGGCGGCAGAAGGCGGTCCCACAAATACCCAGGTCCTAAGCCATGGAGCGCTTTAAAGGTGGTCACCAACACCTTGAAGCGCACCCGGAAGACCACTGGGAGCCAGTGCAGCTCGCGCAGGAGAGGTGTCAAATGGGAGCGCCACGTCGCTCCCATAATTCTCCGCGCGCCGCATTCTGGACCAGTTGGAGCCTCCGGATGCACCCCAAGGGGAGCCCCATGTAGAGAGCATTGCAGTAGTCTCATGGAGAACAAATGTAAAGAGAGCATGGTGGGAAAGGTTAGAGGGGGTTTTATACTCAGTGTAAGCCCCTCCTTTCCACATAGGGGTGGAGGCACTCTCTGCCTCTACTAGTGTCTACATGACACATATGCCGATGGCTTGCAAATACTTGACATCATGGATGCATTCTCTGCCAGTCTTCTGCCTGATTGTCCTACATAATAGTTGTTGCAATTCTTACATTGTATGTTGTTCCCCAGATTTTTTGGCATGGCACCAAACCCAACACCCCCAGATCACATCTCTACAATTCTCTTCTTCCACATTCACGCAATCTCTGATCATTACATTTTCTTAGGTTGTTTTTTTTTCTAGTTCTTTCTTGGGCCTTCTATTGCTGGCAACTGCAATGACGGTGAATGGCAGTGGCATCGTTTTTCGGAAAGATATTTGATGTAATTCACACCTTGAGGCCTATCATATCTTAGCTCTAAGTTGTGTCAATGATAATTGGGCAACGGGGACGGGAAATGAACTGAAGACGCCATTTTTAGATCTGTTATTATTATGAAATGATTTAGGGATGAGATATTACTTCCCTTGAGATATTTCAAAGGGATCCTGAGTATATACTCCTTCTTCTTCTTCTCTCTCTCTCTTTTTTGCTCCGTTTTGAATCACTTTTTGACTCCTGGTGATTGCCTACGCAAGTCATTGAAGTTTTCTTGGCAAGTTTTTCAGAATTGGTTTGCCATTGAGTGTTTCCTAGGGTAGAAAAAAGATGGACTAGCCCAGTGATGGCTAACCTTTTTGCTGTCACGTGCCAAAAGCGGGGGGAACGCGGGGGGGGGGGGGTCACGTGCGCATGTGCCCACACCCATAATTCTATGTGCCCTGCCCCCCACGCATGTGTGTGTGGCCCCCCATACCCCTCCTTTTGGCACGTGATGGCATGATGGGCCCAGTAAGCCCATTTTTCATGGTGGGCCCAGTAGGCCCCAGGCTCCAGAGGCTTTTTAGGAGCCCGAGGAGGGTGAAAATAACCCTCCCCAACCCCCCAGAGACCCTCCAAAGGCCAGAAATGGCCTGTTTGCCAACTTCCAGTGGGACCAGAAGGCCCGTTTTTCACTCTCCCCATGCTCCAGAGCCTTTCTAGGAGCCTGGGGAGGACAAAAAAAGGCCTTCTCTACCCCTCAACCCCCCGGAGGCCCTCCAAAGGCCGGAAACAATATGTTTCCCAACTTCTGGTGGGCCCAAAAGGCTGGAAAATCAGCTGGCCAGCGCACACATGCGTGCCAGAGCTGAGCTCGCGTGCCCACCGATATGGCTCCATGTGCCACCTGTGGCACGCGTGCCATAGGTTCGCCATCACGGGACTAGCCCAAAGTCCCCCAGGTAATTGGAAGGGACCTTGTAGGTCATCTAGTCCAACCCCCCCGCCCAAGGAGGAGACCATACACCATTTTAGACAGACAGCAGACAGTGCAGACTCTTCTTGAAAGCTTCCACAGATGAAGCTCTCACAACTTCTGAAGGCAACTTCTGTTCCATCGGTTGATTGCTCTCCCTGTCAGAAAATTTCTCCTTATTTCCAGGTTGAATGTCTCCTTGTTCAGTTTCCATCCATTATTCCTTGTCTGGCCTTCGGGTGCTTTGGAGAATAGCTTGACCCCCTCCTCTCTGTGGCAGCCCCTCAAGTATTGGAAGATGCTATCCTGTCTCCCCTGGTCCTTCTCTTCCCTAGACTAGCCATGCCCAGTTCCTGCAACCGTTCATCGTATATTTTAGCCTCCAGTCCCCTCATCATCCTGGTTGCTCTTCTCTACACGCTTTTTAGAGTCTCAGCATCTTTTTTGTAGTGTGGTGACCAAAACTGGATGCCGTACTCTAGGTGTGGTCTTACTAAGGCTTTGTAGAGTGGTATTAGTGCCTAGAACTCACTGTCTCCTGGTGATGGGCCCAAAGTCACCCAGCTGGTTTCATGCCTAAGGAGGGACTAGAACTCACCATCTCCTGGGTGATTGGCACAGACTCACCCAGCCAGTCTTTATGCCTAAGGCAGGACTAGAATTTAGTCTCACCGTTTCTAGCCCAGTCTCTTTAACCACTGCCCCTAACTGCCTCTCTTTCCCTTCCACAGGTATAGTCCTCGACCTACGACCACAACTGAGCCCAAAATTTATCTTGCTAAGCGAGACAGTTGTTAAGTGAATTTTGGCTTATTTTACGACCTTTCTTGCCTCAGTTGTTAAGCGAATCACTGCAGTTCTAAAGTTACCAATACGGTTGTTAAGTGAATCTGGCTTCCCCATCAACTTTGCTTGTCAGAAGGCGGCCAAAGGGGATCCCATGACCCCCGGGATACTGCGACCGTCGTAAATATGAGTCAGTTGCCAAGCATCTGAATTTTGATCGCGTGACCGTGAGGCCGTGCCTCAACCGTCATAAGTGTGAAAAATGGTCACAAGCCACTTTTTTTTCCAGTGCGGTTGTCCCTTTGAGCGGTCACTAAATGAACCATCATATGTCGAAAACTACCCATGTTCCTGCTTATTCCCATCTCATCAGGGTGCCTCTGGGGGTGTGCCAATAAATCTCACAATCCCCAGGCAGTGAGGACCCCACTTCTCCATTACATCCATCATGCATTAAAAAGGCAAGGTTTCTGTAAGATGGTCCGTGGCGCCCCTTCAGATACCTCAGCTCTTTCCCCTGAAGGCAGGGGTGGGCTTCAAAAATTTTAGCAAGGGGTTCTCTGCCCAGTTGTTGGGTGAGTGTGGCCATGGTGGGCGTGGCCTAGTCAGCCTCCTGCATCACAGCCGGGGGGGGGGGGCATTTTTGCCCTCCCTAGGCTCCGGAGGCTTTTTTCGTGCCTCTGGGAGAGTGAAAATGGCCTTTCCAGGCTCCGGAAGTCCTCTGTAGGCCGGAAACGGGCCCCCTTCCCAAACTTCCAATAGGCCCATTTTTCACCCTTCCTGAGCCTCCGGCATGCCATGCATTTACCTGCATTCAAAATGGGCCGCGTCGGGACTTCTGAGAGGTGTAGTGTGGGCGGGGCCAGCCAGGAGTGGGATTTGGGGGTTCTCTGAACTCCACAGAATTTTAGCTAGAGGTTCTCCCGAACCCCTGAGAACCCCCAGCAGCCCCGCCACGCCTCGCCTGGAGGCCTTTTCCATTTCTCTAACACTTTGGCAAGGCAGCCAAGTCTTATTTTTTTTTAAAGACGGCAGCCTAGTTACCAACCATGGATATTCGGCGGGTGGGATACAGTCTAATAAAAACACAAATAAAATTCATTGAATTGTTAGCCTAACCTCAAAGAGCTCAGCTGGAGTCCTTCCCTGGCCCCCCCTCCCCTCTTTTTTTTTCTTTTTTTTTCTTTTTGAATCTGCAAAATATAATTAACTCAGTGTGAGCTGCGGCTTCTTCTGTTTTTTTTTTAAATCCTCACTTAGTCCAAACCTCCTGCATGGATAATATTCCTGGCTTGCCAAGGTTGCTTTTCCATAAATGTTAAGCAGACCACTGTAAAACTAATTGGAATTTACTGCACACGTGAATAGTTTGCATATCAATGAATTTGCTCCTGTTATGGGCTTAAGAACTTTGCAAGGTGGGGTTTCCCACCTCCTCTCTTTACAATGATCAAAGTTGTATGTGTGTGTGTGTGTGTGTGTGTGTGTGTTTTCCTGATACATGAGGCGGCTTTATCATGAATTAAAATAGAGATGGCAATGCCCAAAATATGGGATAGCCCCTTTTAAAAATCCTCTCCAATTTCTCCCCCCTCTCTCTTCTTTTTCTACCAAGGATGTGCCAGAATAACAGAACCTCCATGAAAAGTGGTGACACCCTGATAATTGTTGGAAGAAATGTCCTTCTGCGTTCAGTTCCAAGTGGGGAGAAAGACACTGGATTCATGGAAGCTGTTTGGAAAAATGGTTTTAATGGTGGACAGGATCACATGCCTTGGAGATCTTGGGCGAAAGAAAAGGGAAGAGATGCTGAGAATCCCTGGGCTTTATAGCTTCTCTGGGCTTTGAATTTCCTGGGGGACAGGAAGAATATCCTGATTGGTTGTTGTCAGAGGTCATGGCTAGCTTTGTAGGTTGTCTGCATGCTAAGCTTGGTTGAATCTTGTTGGGTGATGCAGTGAAAGGCAATTAAATGGCTCTGCCTGAAGGAGGTGGATCTTTGTTATGTAGAATGGACTGGCCCAGGCTTTAATGGCCTATTGCCAAAAATGGGGGGTGGGTGAGTTTCTGCCTCCCTTTCAGGTGAAATATTCTGTCCTTTTAATATTTCCTAAAATACCTCGTTTTCCTAGGAGAGGGGTGGGTGCTAACTTCCTACATTATTATAGGTAGTCCTCGACGTACGACCACAATTGAGGCCAGAATTTCTGTGGTTGCAGTGTTCTGGGGAGGGGGGGATGTCATGTGATCTGTTTCTGTGACCTTCTGGCAAGCAAAGTCGATGGGGAAGCCAGATTCACTTAACAACCACGTTACTTACCGACTGCGGTGATTCGCTTAACCACAATGACAAAGGAAGGTTGTAAAATGGGGCGAAACTCACTTAACTGCCTCACTTGGCAATTTTGGCCTGTATTTCGGTCGTAGTCAAGGAATACCTGTATCTACATTGGGGTATCTTGGAGGCAGGGCTGGCAATACGTTGCAGGCTCTTTGTAGTGGGTCGTTAAGTGAACCTCGCTCAATTTTACGACCGTTTTGCCACGGTTGTCAAGCAAATCACTGCAGTCATCTAGTCCAACATCTTACTCATTGAGAGAGAAAGGGGACACACCAGTGGTGAAATCCAAATGTTTTTTACTACCGGTTCTGTGGGTGTGACTTGGTGGGCGTGGCAGGGGAAGGATATTGCAAAATCTCCATTCCCATCCCATTCTGGGGCCAGCCAGAGGTGGTATTTGCCAGTTCTCTGAACTACTCAAAATTTCCGCTACTGGTTCTCCAGAACCTCTCAGAATCTGCTGGATTTCACCCCTAGAACAGACCACCTCATAATTTGACCTATTCCACTGTTGATAGATCTTCCCATCAGGATCTAACTTGGACTTTCTTCCCTATAGATTCATTCATTCATTCATTCATTCATTCATTCATTCATTCATTCATTTTTCGTATTTCGATGCCTCCCAACTCTCTGAGGACTCTGGGCAGTTTACAACAAAGACAGTATGAACAATATACAATAAGAGACGTTAAAAAACCCCCATACACACTGCTCATGGCCGGATCCCACAAGATCGCAGTGATGAGATCAACGGCCCCAAACCTGCTGGAAAAGCCAGATTTTCACCATTTTCCGGGAGGCCAGTAGGGTGGGAGCAGTCCTGGCTTCAGGAGGTAGCTGATTCCAGAGAGGTGGGGCAGCCACAGAGAAGGCCCTCCCCCACGGACCCGCCAGGCGACATTGTTTAGCTGACGGGACCCGAAGGAGGCCAACTCTGTGGGATCTTACTGGTCGTTGGGTAGAAGACAATCTCGAAGATAACCTGGCCCTAAGCCATATAGGCTTTAAAGGTAATAATCAACACCTTGAATTGTGACCGGAGACCAATAGGAAGCCAATGCAGCTCACGGAGGATTGGTGTAATGTGGGAGTACCTAGGGGCACCCACAACCGCTCGAGTGGCTTCATTCTGGACCAATTATAGTCTCCGAACACTTTTCAGGGGTAGCCCCATGTAGAGCGGGTTGCAATAATGCAACCGTGAGGTGACAAGGGCACGAGTGACTGTGAGGAGAGCCTCCCGATCCAGGCACGGTTGCAATTGGTGTACAAGTTGAACCTGTACAAAGATCCCCTTAGCCACAGCTGCCAGGTGTTGCTCTAATCTTAGCTGTGGGTCAAGGAGGACACCCAAATTGCGGACCCGTTCTGAGGGGGACAACTTCTCCCCCCAGGGCTAAGCATGGACAATCGACATGGTCTGTGGGAGGCAATACCCACAGCCACTCGGTCTTGTCTGGGTTAAGTCTGGGCCTGTTTACTTCCATCCAGACTCTCACAGCCTCCAGGCACTGGTACATCACTTCCACTGCTTCACTGAAATGACCAACCCACTTGTTTCCATTCTGTTTCCATTCTATTCTTCTATTCTTAACAGTTCTGTTAAGAAAGGAAAAGCCCAAACTTTCTCCATATGACGGTCCTTTTCATATCTGAGAACCATGCGATCTTCTCTCAAATTTCAACTAAGCACACCTGCATTCTTATCTTCAACCAATTTGGCAGTCCTTTTCTGATGATCTTGATCCAGTTTTGGACCCACCAGTCTAAACAGGCTTCTGTTAGGACTAAATACTACCTAACAGAACCATTGTTTCCCATGACGTGAATATTCTGCTTTTATTAGTACACCCCAAAAATTAACCAATGGAACAGAAGTTGCCTTCAGAAGTTGTGGGAGCTTCATCACTGGAAGCTTTCAGAAGCTGTCATTTGTCAGAAATGGTATAGGGCAGTGATGTCTAAAGTGCCTGAACCCCCAAAATACAATGCACGTGTAGCCCCCCACATGTACTCCCCCCCGCACGCATGGCAGAGATCCAACGACCAGCTGGCTGGCAGGATGTGCGCGCGCATGCACAGCAGTGCTGAATTGGGCCAACGGCTCACGTGCCCACAGAGAGGGTGGTGCGTGCCACCTATGGCACACGTGCCATAGGTTCGCCATCACAGGTATAGGGTTTTCTGCTTAAGCAGGGGGCTAGACTAAATGACCTACAAGATCCCTTCCAACTCTGGTATTCTATTCTATTCTATTCTATTCTATTCTATTCTATTCTATTCTATTCTATTCTATTCTATTCTATTCTATTCTATTCTATTCTATTCTACTCTACTCTACTCTACTCTACTCTACTCTACTCCCATTCCCATTCCCATTCCCATTCCCATTCCCATTCCCATTCCCATTCCCATTCCATTCCTATTCCTATTCCTATTCCTATTCCTATTCCTATTCCTATTCCTATTCCTATTCCTATTCCCCATTCCATTCCATTCCATTCCATTCCATTCCATTCCATTCCATTCCATTCTATTCTATTCTGTTCTCCAGCTTGGACTAGAAGACCTCCAAGGTTTAAGTTTAAGTTTTATTAGATTTATATACCGCCCTTCTCCTTACGGACTCAGGGCGGTGCACAGCCAAATTAAAAAGCAAGTACACAAAAGTTAAAATTTCATAAAAAGAACAAATATAAATAGCCGTAGATTAAAAAGAATTAATTTAAAAGATAATAAAAACTCTAAAAATAATAAAATATTTGACAGGAATCAGGCTAAGCCGGCAAGCTGAAAAAGATGTGTTTTTAAAGCCCGCCGGAAAGGTCCCTCCCAATTCTGTTATGCTGTTAAACTGAATGTTTTGCTGGCTTAAGGTATACTATATCTAGGACATTCCCCCTGTCTATTAAACTAGATCACCTCTCTCTTTCTTTCTATTAAATCATTTCCCTCTGTGATGAAAATATCTCTCTATGCACAAAGTGCCTGTTAACTGGCTTTTCTGTTGCTCCCATGGCTAGTCTCCTTGCTGTGGGATGAAATTTATTTGTTTGCTTCTCCACCCCACCCCACCCCAAAGGCCTGCTCTTTATGTCGAACTCTGACCTGTCCCTCGGAAAGAAAATACTGAATCAACACCTCTTCTCTTGGCCCCAAATGTTTTTTTTTAGTTGTTGTTGTTTTGGAGCAGACGATCTCAAATAAACACTCAGCAGGGGCTTTAACGCCTGCAAGAGGGCAGCGACCCCAAGACGAGGGTCCAATTTCCCCCCCTCCCAAATAGAGAAAGGGGAGTGTGGCTATCCTCCCACCCTAAATCTCTTTGATATGGGGAAGAAATGGAAGAAGCTAAGTGCTGGTAAGGAAATCCCGAACTTGCAAGAATATGAGAAATGGGTAAAAAGGTGTCACATAAATAATATAATTTCCTAAGTATTTGCTAGTTGGAAAGAGAAGAAAGATTAGGGACAAGTGTACAGGTAGTCCTCGACTTATGACCAAAATTTAGGTTGCTAAGCAAGACATTTGTAAGTTTTGCCCCATTTTATGACCTTCCTTGCCACCGTTGTTAAGCGAATCATTGCCATTGTTAAGTTAGCCACATGGTTGTTAAGTGAATCTGGCTTCCCCATTGACTTTGATCATCAGAATGTTGCAAAAGGGGATCACATGATCCAGGGACGCCGCAACGGTCATAAATATGAACCGGTTGCAAATGAATTTTGATCGTGGGACCACAGGGATGCTGCAGTGGTCATAAGGGTGAAAAACGGCCATAAGTCACTTTTCTCAGTGCTGTAGTTACTTTGAACGGTCACTAAATGAACTGTTGTAAGTCGAGGACTCCCTGTACAGGAGAGACAAGCAAAGAAAGAACAGGCAAAACTTGGGGAGAGGAAAACTGGGGGACAGAGAGCCAAGATAGGTGGGGTCCCCCAACCCCCAAGGAAGATGTATGCGACCTCCCTATAGTGAGAGACCAATGAACAAACATGAGATCTCTGAAATGGATCCCCCTCGGTTCTTCTTTGAATGGGAGGGAAGCCATTTCAGAATTACAGGATAACAGAGCTGGAAGGGACATTGGAGGTCTTCTAGTCTAACCCCCTGCTCAAGTAGGAGACACTATACCATTTTAGACAAATGGCTGTCCAATCTCTTCTTAAAAACCTCCAGCAATGGAGCACCCACAAATTCTGGAGGCAGGTCGTTTGACTGGTTAATTGTCCTAACTGTCGGGAAATTTCTCCTTAATTTTAGAGTAGTTCTCTCTTTGATAAGTTTTCATCTGTTGCTTCTTGTCCTGCCCTCAGGTGCTTTGGATAATAGGCTGACCCTCCCACCTTTTCTGTGACAGCCTCTCAGATATTAGAAGGCCGCTATCATGTCACCCCTAGTTCTTCTCTTTGTTAGACTAGACCAGGAGTGGAGAACCATGGCCCCTTATGATCTGTGGACTTCAACTCCCAGAATTCCGCAGGCAGCCATGTTCTAGAACATGTGTGGAGAACAATGGCCCTTTTATGACCTGTGGACTTCAACTCCCAGAATTCCCCAGTCAGCCATGTTCTAGAGCACATGTGGAGAAGCATGGCCCCTTATGACCTGTGGACTTCAACTCCCAGAATTCCCCAGGCAGCCATGTTCTAGAGCATGGGTGGAGAATAATAGCCCCTATATGACCTGTGGACTTCAACTCCCAGAATTCCCCAGGCAGCCATGTTCTAGAACATGTGTGGAGAACAATGGCCCTTTTATGACCTGTGGACTTCAACTTCCAGAATTCCCCAGTCAGCCATGTTCGAGAGCACGTGTGGAGAACCATGGCCCCTTATGACCTGTGGACTTCAACTCCCAGAATTCCCCAGTCAGCCATGTTCTAGAGCATGGGTGGAGAATAATAGCCCCTATATGACCTGTGGACTTCAACTCCCAGAATTCCCCAGTCAGCCATGTTCTAGAACATGTGTGGAGAATAATAGCCCCTATATGACCTGTGGACTTCAACTCCCAGAATTCCCCAGGCAGCCATGTTCTAGAACATGTGTGGAGAACAATGGCCCTTTTATGACCTGTGGACTTCAACTTCCAGAATTCCCCAGTCAGCCATGTTCGAGAGCACGTGTGGAGAACCATGGCCCCTTATGACCTGTGGACTTCAACTCCCAGAATTCCCCAGTCAGCCATGTTCTAGAGCATGGGTGGAGAATAATAGCCCCTATATGACCTGTGGACTTCAACTCCCAGAATTCCCCAGTCAGCCATGTTCTAGAACATGTGTGGAGAATAATAGCCCCTATATGACCTGTGGACTTCAGCTCCCAGAATTCCTGAGCCAGCATGGCTGGCTCAGGAATTCTGGGAGTTGAAGTCCACAAGCCATAAAAGGGCCATGATTCCCTACCCTGGATAGATATACCCAATTTCCACAACGGTTCTTCGTATGCTTTAGCCCGGTGGTGAAGTCAATTTTTTTTACTACCAGTTCTGTGGGCGTGGCTTGGTGAGCCTGGTCCCACCCCACTCTGGGCTCAGCCAGAGGTGGTATTTGCCAGTTCTCCGAACTGCTCAAAATTTCCGCTACCAGTTCTCCAGAACCTGTCAGAACCTGCAGGATTTCACCCCTGCTTTAGCCTCCATCCCCTAATCGTCTTTGTTCAACTCCAAAATTGTCTGATGAAACTAGCCGGGAACTAACCCTAATGCTGCCTATGATGTATTGCCCATAAATTTTTTGACTCCTCTTCCCTCTTCACCAGCCTCTCTTGATCTCCCCTCCGTAGCTCGAACTGGCTCACGTCTTTAATGGCGCCTTCAGAGGACTGTTGCGCTCCCAGCTCCCTGCTTAAGTCTTTCAGAGTGAAGTTTAATCGATAAAGGTGCCACTGACAGCATCAACGGGACTGGAGACCCTTCACGACACAAGCGCTTCGTGCCTCAGGTGGTCACGAGCACCGATAAGAGCTTCGGCGTGGTGAGAAGGGAGAGCCAAGCCTCCGTAGCCAATAAGCTCAGGGAAAGGGCTGAAGCTAGAATAACAGCATAGTTGGAAGGGACCTCGGAGGTCTTCTAGTCCAACCCTCTCCCACCCACTCAAGCAGGAGACCCTCCCTATACTGTTTCGGGCAAATGTCTGTTCAGTCTCATTTTAAAAAGCTCCAGGATTTGGAGCACCCACAACTTCTCAAGGCAAGTTGTTCAGTGTGTCTATCGCAATTAAAGCAATACGTGACAACAGAAAATGGCTTACGGCAAGACATGCACAGGTTGCTGAGACCAATGAATTAACTCCCTTTTTAAAAAGGGGCATAGATTAAAACTAATGTGTTGATATCCCAAAGGAGCACCATTATAATCCCAATTAAAAGAATCTATGGCCGTAATGGCAAAACCTATGGCATGGTCAGGTCAGCTCGACTGTGCGTGCCCACGTGCCTCCCCCCTGGTCAGCTGATATTTTTGGGTCTTTGCCGGGAGGCGCGCACACATGTATGGGGAGGTGGGGTCGCACAGGAGTGGGGGTGGGGTGCAGCGCCCTGCTGCACCTGGTTTTTGGTCCCAGGTCCCTTCAGGGAGGCATGCTAGCATAAAAACGGGGATCGTGTACACATGCGTGAGGTGGAGGGGTCAGCGGGGGGGCATTGCATTATGGGTGTCAGTATGTGTGTGCGCGCTGTCACACGCACACATGTGCTTTTGGCACCTGAGGAAAAAGAGGTTTTCCATCAACGATTTATGTACTTTGTTTCCTATTTCCACCTTTTAATAGAATAATAGATTCCATTCCATATTTTCTGTTCTGTTCTATCCCATTTCTCTATTCTCTTCTCTTCTCTTCCCTTCTCTTCTCTTCTCTTCTCTTCTCTTCTCTTCTCTTCTCTTCTCTTCTCTTCTCTTCTCTTCTCTTCTCTTCTCTTCTCTTCTCTTCTCTTCTCTTCTCTTCTCTTCTTATATTCTATTCTATCCTAATATTCTATTCTATTCTATTCTATTCTATTCTATTCTATTCTATTCTATTCTATTCTATATTCTATATTCTATATTCTATATTCTATATTCTATATTCTATATTCCATTCCATTTTCTATTCTATTCTATTCTATTCTATTCTATTCTATTCTATTCTATTCTATTCTATTCTATTCTATTCTATTCTATTCTAGTTTACTCCACTCCACTCCTCTCCACTCCACTCCACTCCACTCCACTCCACTCCATTCCATTCCATTCCATTCCATTCCATTCCTTGCAGAACGTCATTTTCTCTCCTGCACACCCACACAGAGACACATGCAGAGTTTCTCACTATTCCTGCACAAAAGTGGACAGACAAAGGAGGAGAGAGTTCTGCACGCTTCATTTTAAAAACAGGCAAGGTTCGGGATTTGGGGTATTCATATTGCGCAGGACAGGGGAAACCTGGTAAGGGTTTTCTCGTCAGTGGTGGTATTCAGCCGGTTCGGGCGAAGTGGTAGTAGTGAGCCCGGCGGTACGCCATCCTATTTAGCCATGTTTTCTAAGCCATGTGCCTACGTGCAAGCCATGCGTGTGAGCAAAGCGCATGCATGGAAGGCTGCATGCACGAACGAAGCAAGCGTGCACACGTGTGCGCTCACATTTTGGGTCCGCAGCAAACCGGTGGTAAAATTATGTGGTTCTCTCCAATTTTTCTCCTGTGATCCCTTTTTCCATGGTACACTCTAACAGTGATTTATTCCTCTATCCGGCCAATGGGAAAGTGCCGTGGATTGCAAAACTGTTCTTCTAGGAGGAGGGTGTCAAACTCAATTTCATTGAGGGCCACATCAGGGTTGTGTTTGACCTGAGGGAGGAGGCGGGGCGGGGAGGAGCATGGCCAGGGTGGGAGTGGCCAGCTTGACGTCACGTGTATCAGGGGCGCCTGTGGTGGCCCATGGTACCTCTGCCAGCAAAAACGGGCACCCAGTCTCTGTTTTCAGCTGGACGGACTCCCACAACCCTCTGCCAGCGAAAACTGAGCTCACGCGGCTCTCCCAAGCTGTTTTCAGTGGCAGAGGGTTGCAAGAGGCTGTCCCAGCTGAAAACGGAGATTGGGAGTCTGTTTTTGCTGGCAGAGGCACTGTGGGCTGGTCCTTCACTATTTCCAGGGTGACCCCCGTGGGCCAGAACTATTTATTATTATTTATTTATTTATTCTTGCGATTTATATGCTGCCTTTCTACCGAGGGACTTACAAAAATGACAATTTCCAATACAAATCACAATAAAATTAAAATCAACAACCCAATTAAAACAATTTAAAATTATAACAATGTACACCCATAACGGATCAGTTAAGTTGACCGAAGAGCCACGTCTTCAACTCGCGACGGAAGGAAAAGCGGTCGGGAGCTGTCCTAAGCTTGGTGGGCAAACCATTCCAGAGGGTCAGGGCTCCCACAGAGAATGCTCTCCTCCTGGGGGCCGTCAGCCGGCATTGTCTGGCTGATGGCACCCTGAGGAGGCCCACTCTGTGACCGCACGGGATGGTGAGAGAGTGGCAGGAGGTGGTCCTGCAAGTACCCCGGGCCTAAGCCATGAAGGGCTTTATAGGTAAGCACCAGCACCTTGAAATGAATCCAGAACGCCACCGGCAGCCAGTGCAGCTCACGCAGGAGAGGTATTACACGGGAGTATCGAGAGGCCCCCGTAATTACCCATGTGGCCGCATTCTGGGCTAGCTGGAGCCTCTGGATGCATCCCATGCATCGGTGATCCCATGCATCGGTGATCGGCATGCAACATCCGGCATGCAGAGGCTGAAAATTTGATGCGCGGAGACCAAAAATTGCCGAGGGGGGCTGGTGAGTGGGTGAGGCTTAGGCAACATTTGCTGTATAAGATGCACCACAATTTTCACCCACTTTTAGGTGGGGGGAGGCCTGCATCTTATACTCTGGAAAATATGGGTATTTGTTTTCTGAGATTAAGATTTTATCTATCCTTCAGAAACTCCAGGAGGTTTAGATAGTAAAACCTTTTCTGCTTTTTCCCCATAAAAAATTACCCTGCAAGGTAGTTTGTTCTGAATAGGACATGTCTAAAGTCACCCAAGGAGCTTCTGAGACTGTCGGTGAATATCCGTCTCCTTGGTACCAACCCAGATTTTTAGCACTAGCCCACAGTGGCTCAGATAAATTGAAAACAGTGCTGGTTGAGAAGAATTCAAGGAAAGAAAGGAAGGAAGGAAGGAAGGAAGGAAGGAAGGAAGGAAGGAAGGAAGGAAGGAAGGAAGAAGAAAAGAAGAAAGGAAAAAAGAAAGGAAGAAAGAAAGAAAGAAAGAGGGAGGGAGAAGGAAGAAAGGAAGGAAGGAAGAATGAAAGAGAGAAACAAAGAAAGAGGAAGAGAGGAAGGGAGGAAGAGAGGAAGGGGGAGGGAGGAAGATAGGAAGAATGAAGCAGGAAGGAAGGAGGAAGGAAGGAAAACAGTGGGAAAGAAGGAGGAAGAAAAGAAGGAAGGGAGGGAGGGTGGGTGGAAAGAGGATAGAGAGAATGAAGGAGGAAGGAAGGGAGAAGGAAGGAGGGTAGGGGTAAGGAAAGAGGAAGGGAGAAGGAAGGAAGATAGTGGGAAGGGATGAAAAAGAAAAGGAAGGGAGGAAAGAAGAAAGGAAGGAGGGAGGGAGGAAGGAAGGAAGGAACAAAAAATAGGGAAGTTAGTTGACCATGTAAAAGACAGAGGCTGCCAGAGATAGTCTATTCCACTCCACTCGTTCTCCTCCATAATTTAAAGCAATTTCTAGTTTTGGTTAAACTTACTTAGAATTATCTATTACGGCCCTTCAATATTTATGACATTGATTTCACTTTAAATGCTTTGTAAATCATCGCTGAAAAAAATAAAATAAACGGAGCTGCAGCTGAGAACTGTATATACCGCAATAAACCAGAAAGCAATATGGGGTTCTAATTTAAAGACTCCCTCTGTGTGTGGGGTGTGTTTGTGTGTCTGGGTGTTTGTGTGTCCCTGTGTGCCGGTGTGTGGGCACGGAAGTGAATGAGAATCTCATTTAAATTAAGGCCGAGGGATGTGATTCTCATAGTAAAAGCAGCGAGCAAATTTGTTAAGCTTTCAAATAGAGTCGAGGTTGATTGTGTTAAATCTTATTTATTTGTTCCAGGTTATCCTAGGGGCTCAAGTGGCTTAGCATATATTAATTAAAAGCAGCATATAAATGAAAGCTGCCACCAGGCCGAATAAAGGGAGTCCTTGACTTACGACCACAATTGACATGCATTTTTCAGGTAGCAAGCAAGGAAGGGATGTGTGTGGGATTGTTAGCCCTCCCTATCCTTTCTTCCCAGATCCACAATCCTATGGAATCGGCAATCCCCTGGAACAAGGGTGGGGAATTATGACCCCTTTATGACAGTGGTGAAATCCAATTTTTTTTTACTACTGGTTCTATGGGTGTGGCTTGGTGGGCATGGTGTGGCTTGGTGGGTGTGGCAGGGGAAGGATACTGCAAAATCTCCATTTCCACCCCACTCTGGGGCCAGCCAGAGGTGGTATTTGCCGGTTCTCTGAACTGCTCCAAATTTCCGCTACTGGTTCTCCAGAACCTTCTGGATTTCACCCCTGCTTTATGACTTGTGGACTTCAACTCCCAGAATTCCTGAGCCAAGTGGCTCAGGAATTCTGGGAGTTGAAGTCCACAGGTCATAAAGGGGCCATAGTACCCCACCCCTGTTCCAGAACCAGACTGAATACAGGCTGAATACAGTAATCAACGCTGTCATTTATTAAGCAATTCCTGGAATTTTCGTTCCTCACTCCCTCACTGCAATTTAGTGCCTTCTCAAAATGTGCAAGAGAGAGAGAGAGAGAGAGAGAGAGAGAGAGAGAGACTGGTCTATGCGTTTGTTTGTTTTGGGTTCAATGGCAACTCATTTACACGTGTTAATTGCAACTAATTGGCACTAATTGGATGAACAGGAAATCCTCTGGGAACACTCATACCTTTAATTTGTAGTAAATATCATTAATTAACATATGCTAATTAGAGCCAATTAACACTGATTAAGGGTTGCCAGCTCCTTGGAAAGTACAACTATCCATGTTGTATTTAAGTCAGCGCACGTGCAGGCAGAGATGGGAAGGAAGGAAGGAAGGAAGGAAGGAAGGAAGGAAGGAAGGAAGGAAGGAAGGAAGGAAGGAAGGAAATAAATAAATAAATAGAAAGAGGAAGGCAGACAGGAAGGGAGGAGAGAGGGAGGAAGGAAGGAAAGAAAGAAGGAAGGAAAGAGGAAGGAATGAAGACCTAGAAAGAGGATGGGATGAAAGAAGGGAGGAAGGAAGGAAGGAAGGAAGGAAGGAAGGAAGGAAGAAGGGGAGAGAAGGACAAAAAAGAAGGAAGAAAAGAAAGAGAGGAAAGAAGGAAGGAAGGAAGGAAGGAAGGAAGGAAGGAAGGAAGGAAGGAAAGAAGGAAGGAAGGACCTAGAAAAGGGAAAGGAGGAAAGAAGGAAGGAAGAAGGGAAGGGGAAAGAGGGAGAAGAAACCAAAGGAAGGAAAGAAAAAGGAAGAAAACAAGAAAGAAAGAAAGAAAGAGAAAGAAAGAAAGAAAGAAAGAAAGAAAGAAAAAGAAAGAAAGAAAGATTAGACAGAGCTGGATTCAACTGATAGTTCTTAATCTGCTTGGCACAAAGTTTTACAGATTTGGTGTGGCTTTTCGGGTACATTTTAAATTAAAAACTGGGGCTTCCCCCACCTGGAGCTGTCCATATCTGTTTGGACACTCTTCAGGCGCATGCCAGAAATTATACAGGTAGAAATCTACATGCATGCATCTGACATGGATCACATGTGCAGGAACGATCAAAATCTGCAAGTATTGGCATCATTGCATATAAAAAAGAACAAACAAACAATAGGTTTTGATAGCAATGCTGCATTTGCCTTGTTCCAGATTTTGACACCCCCACCCCTGTACACACAACTGGTTGTAGGATAGGAACCAGAGTTTCTCAGGGCAAAAATGTCCATTAGCTCAACAACCCACAGCCTGTCATTTCCAGGCTAAGAAGTGCAAGAATTTTGTTTGTTTCTTTGCTTGTTTGTTTGTTTTGTGGGGAAAGCAGGAGAGAGAGTTGTCAAAATGAAGCCGTCCTATCAGTAGGGCCTCATTTGACATAGACAAAAAGACAATTAGCGACTTAAGTGGTTTCATCTTAGCAAGCATTAAGATTCTAACCTTGCCCATCTCCCTCTGCTCTCCAAGTCTGGAAGATTTGGGGATTTTATTTTTATTGATTTTTATTTTATTGGTGGATTCAATTCATATTGAATTGCATTGACAGACTTGAACATTGGGCGCTATCTAACAAAATGAAATTCAATGCTGAAAAAAATAAGGTTCTACATTTAGGCAAGAAAAACCAAATGCACGGGTACAGTACAAGTGGTACCTGGCTCAAAAGTACTAACTGTGAGAGGGATCTTGGACTCCTAGTGGACAACCATTTAGATATGAGCCAGCCATGTTACAGCAGCTGCTAAAAAAGCCAACACAGTTCTGGGCTGCATTAACAGAGGGATAGGATCAAGATCATGTGAAGTGTTAATACCAGTTTATAAGGCCTTGGTAAGGCCACACTTGGAATACTGTCATTCAGTTTTGGTTACCACAATGTAAAAAAAGATGTTGAGACTCTAGAAAGAGTGCAGAGAAGAGCAACAAAGTTGATTAGGGGATTGGAGGCTAAAACACATGAAAAATGGTTGCTGGAACTGGGTATGTCTAGTTTGATGAAGAAAGGACTAGGAGGAACATGATAGCAGTGTTCTAATATCTCAGGGGCTGCCCCAAAGAAGAGGGAGTCAAGCTATTCTCCAAAGCACCTGAGGGCAGGACAAGAAGCAATGGGTGGAAACTAATCAAGGAGAGAAACAACTTAGAACTAAGGAGGAATTTCCTGACAGTTAGAACAATTAATCAGTGGAACTACTTGCCTCCAGAAGTTGTAAATACTCCAACACTGGACATTTTAAAGAAGAGGTTGGATAACGATTTGTCTGAAATGGTATAGGGTTTCCTGCCTAAGCAGGGGGTTGGACTAGAAGACCTCCAAGGACCCTTCCAACTCTGTTATTCTAAAGCTTTTCTAAAGATATAACCAGCCATTTCACCAAAGAGACTCCAAGTGGCTTACCATAACACAGATAAAACCAATCAAATACATTCACAAACACAGCAGCTGAGCATCATAAAAGAACCAGCAACATGGCCAAGAGAGTTGAATTGAGTACCTAGAATGAACTTTCTTGAACTCAGTGCAGCTGTGCTGTTTATTGGCTAGAGATTATTGATGGCAATGTCACGGGGATATGACAGAAAAATGAGATTGCTGGAAGGAAGGAAGGAGGGAGGGAGGGAGGGAGGGAGGAAAGAAAAAAGGAAGGACAGAAAAGGAAGGAAGGAAAGAATAGGAAGGAAAGAAATAGAGGAAGGTAGGAAGGAAAGAAAGAAATAGAAAAAGAAAGGAAGAGGGAAAGAAAGAAAGAAATAGAAGGAAGGAAGTAAAAGGAAGGAAGGAGAAAGAAGAGAAAGAAAGGAAATGGAAGAGTTGGAAGGGGGGAGGAAAGAAGGAAGGGGAAGAGGAAGGAAGGGCATGAATGGAATTATTGGTAATTATGCAAGAAACTTGGCTTTCAAAACTGGACATTATCTTTTACACAATACTAATTTGCAAAGAGACTTAGGAGAAAGACAGCATTTTTCCCATGGCTTTTAAACTGTTGTCTTGCAAGTGATTCTGTGGATTTATTAAATATTTCAGTAAACAGCTTTCTTAGCTTAATTGACATCTGGTTAGAGAGTGGCTCGGGAGAAGGAAGTTTAGGTCCTGGGTGAACAATGAAGAAGAAATGTGGATCCCTGCAAAGGTTTTGCTCAAAATGATGTCTTCACTGTTTGTTGGCCACCATAATGAGGCAGGCAGGGAAAGCAAAAAGCGATGACCGAATTTCTTTAACAGGTCCCACTTTAATTGGTCTTTCCCAGGTCTCTCTTCACAGGTCATCAACACGTCCAGATCTTGACAGCTGCTCCCCCTGAACAACAGGGCACAACTCTAGGAAGGTCTCAATAGGTGGATAAAAATGATAAATCCAGTCTAAAGCATCTGGTTGACTATGTTGACCAATCCTCCTCCTCCTTTTCAACTCTTCTTCCCTTTTTTCTTTCCCTTTATCTTTCTTCAGCTCTTTCCTTCTCCTTCTCCCTTCTCTCCCTCCTCCTCCATCTTTTCAAACTTTGCCTTTCCCATTCTTTTCTTTCTTTCTTCACCGTTTCCTTCCCCTTTTCTTTCCTTTCCCCTTCCTCCTTTCTCTTCCTTTTCAATCTCTCCTTCCCTTCTTCTCTTTCTCGTTCTTCACCCCTTGCCTTCCTGTTTTCCCTTTACCCTTGTCCTTTTTCTCTTCACTCCCTCCTCCTCCTGTTTCTCCTTTTTCAATCTCTTTTTCTCTTTCTCCTTCTTCACCCCTTTCCTTCCACTTCCACTTCCACTTTCCCATCCTCCCTCCACCTCCCTACCCCCCACGGAACTGGTCCTTGGTGTCCAAAAATTTGTGGGCCACTGCTGTAGAGAATAAGGAACAGTGGTGGGTTTCTACTGGTTCACCCCCTTTCGGTCGAACCTATAGCTGCAGTGGAGGGAGGCTCCACCCACCCATCCGGACGTCATCACGGACGCTCTGCACATGCGCAGAAGCATTGCATGCGCTCACAGTTCCAAACTGGTAGCGAAGGTAAGTGAAACCCACTACCGGTAAGGAAGATGATCTTGATGGAGATAACACAAGCTCTGTGGCCTAGGCAGGAGGGACTAAAGCTGTGATGGCAAACCTATGGCACAGAGGTGGCTGGCAGAGCCCTCTATGTGGACATATGCGCCATCACCAGCTGCCCTTCTGATTTCTGACGCGCATATGCGCACTGGCCAGTTGGTCTTCACAGGTGCTGGAGTGCCAAAAAGCAGCCTGAAAATAACCCAAAAAACAGCCTGAAAAATAGCCAAAAACAGGCATGTGTGGCCAGCTAGCTGGTCTTTGGGTTATTATAATATTATTATTATAATTTTATTTCTATACCGCCCTTCTCCCGAGGGACTCAGGGCAGTGTACAACCGAGTAAAAACAAAGTATACAAAAAATCATAATTTAAAATTTAAAAAATTATTAACATTATTACATTTTTGGCCGAATTAATTAAGAACCCAAAAGTTAACAACTCCAATTTTAAAACTCATTTACAAAGATAGCCCCACCTGTCAGAAGAGCAGGGTCTTAAGGGCACAGCGAAAAACACGGAGGTCGGAGATCGTGCGTATTTCCGGGGGCAGTTCGTTCCAAAGGGCAAGAATTGGTTTATTGCATTGCATTGCATTTATATACCGCCCTTCTCCTGAATGGGACTCATTCCGGTGCTCTGGCACGCACACATCGACATACATGCATGTGTGTTCCAGTTTGGGCACTCGGTGCCGAAAAGGTTCACCATTACTGGACTAAAGCATTTCGAAGTCCAGAATGTCCAAATAACATTCAGAAGTGACCCAGGCAACTGGCTGGGGAATTCTGGGAGCTGAAGTCCATCCATCTTCCAATGGAGGTAGTGGGTCAATCATCAGTAACTGAGTTTAAACATGCTTGGGATAAACTCTATTAACTGATAACAATTAAAATAAATAAATGAAAAATAGACAATAAAATAATAAAGACTAAACATAAGTAAAGAACTTAAAAAGAAAATAAAAAGAAGCAAAAACTCGAAGGCCAGACTCGACGGACTGGCCTTTCATTTTCTGTATTTTTAATATGCAGTGCCACAAATATAATCTTTAACTTATGACCACAATTGAGCCCAAAATTTCTGAGAGAGTAAGGTAGGTGACCTTGATGGAGATACACAAGCTCTGTGGCCTAAGCAGGAGGAATTAAAGCATTTCAAAGTCCAGAATGTCCAAATAACACTCAGAAGTGACCCAGGCTGAGGATTTGTGGGAGTTGAAGTCCACCCATCTTAAAGTCGTTCAGGTTTAATGTTTCCTTGCGGTTTTTCCTCCAAGTATCACCTTTGAAGATCAGCCAGCCTCAGCTAGTTCCTATCACCAAATCAGCCAACCTGAATAATAAATGTTTCAATAACAAGAGCCCTGAACAATTAGCATCGAGGAACCTGAGTTTTACCCAACTATTGCTGTTTATATTTATTTCCTTGAATATCGATAGTTCAAAGAAAAGACAATAAATAAACATGACACAGCTGTAGAATATTCCTCTCAAGTCCAGGGCAGAGGCAGGCAAATGGGTCCCCTTCATTTTGCCCCTTTGATTAAAACCTACATTTATGCTACTCATGATTTACTAATGAACCTGTGATTCAATATTGCCACAGTTGGCTTTAAATCCAAGTTTATTGTATGGAAGAAGCATTGTCAATAATGTTTACAGTGACTTAATTGCCAGAATGATTTTACTTTATTTTCATTAGTCTGGATCTTCTTTGCCAATTAATTGAATCCTGTACAAAAGGCACTGTTGTCAGGATGGGTTAACATTCATTGGACTTCCACAGCTTGTTTGTGGTAACAAGGTGACTTGAAGAAATTGGTGCGAATTCAGGCAATCGTCCAGATCACTATTTTTCAAACTTGGTAACTTTAAGAAGTGTGGACTTAACACTACCTGGGGAATTCTGGGAGGTTTTTTAAAAATTTGATTTATATGCCGCCCTTCTCTGGAGACTCCGGGCGGCTTACAATGCATTAAGCAATAGCCTTCATACTTTTGTATATTTTATACAAAGTCAGCTTATTGCCCCCACAAACTGGGTCCTCAATTTACCTCCCTTAGAAAGGATGAAAGGCTGAGTCAACCTTGAGCCTGCTGAGATTCGAACTTACAGTAATTGCAGACAGCTGGAGTTAAATCACAATGCACAATGCATTAGTTTGCTGAGCTATCCAGGCTCCTATTGAAGTCCAAACACGTTAAAGTTGAAGTCCAAACATGTTAAAGCATGCTGGCTGGGGAATTGTGGGAGTTGAAGTCTGAATATCTTAAAGTATGATGGCTGGGGAATTCTGGGAGTTGAAGTTCATCCATCTTAAAACATGTTGCCTGGGGAATACTAGGAGTTGAAATCAGGGATGAAATTCAGCAGGTTCTGACAGTTTCTGGAAAACCAGTAGCGGAAATTTTGAGTAGTTCGGAGAACTGGCAAATACCACTATTGGGTAGCCCCATAGTGGGGTGGGAATGGAGATTTTGCAGTATCCTTCCCCTGCCATGCCCACCAAGCCACACGATGCCCACCAAGCCACACCCACAGAACCGGTAGTAAAAAAAATGTGAATTCCACCACTGGTTGAAGTCCACCCATCTTAAAGCATGCTGCCTGTGGAATTCTGGGAGTTGAAGTCCATCTATCTTCCAATGGAGGTAATGGGTCAATCATCAGTAACTGTGTTTAAACATGCTTGGGATAAACTCATCTCTATTAACTGATAATAATTTAAACAAATAAATAAAAATAAACAACAGTAAAATAATAAAGACTTAAAATAAAAAATAAGTAAAGAACTTAAAAAGAAAATAAGAACAAACAAAAACTCGAAGGCCAGACTCAATGGACTGGTGGCTTTTTTTCTGCCATCAATTTTCTATATTTCTAAAATGCGGTGCCACAAATATAGTCTTTAACTTATGACCACAATTGGGCCCATAATTTCTGTTGCTTGCTAAGCGAGACTGTTGCTAAGGGAGCCTTGCCCCATTTTATGACCTTTCTTGCCACAGTTGTTAACACTGCGATTGGTTAAATGAGTAAGATGGGTTGTTAAGCGAATCTGGCTTCCCCGGTGACTTTGCTCGTCAGAAGTTTGCAAAAGTTGATCTCCTGACCCCGAGATACTCCGACCGTCCATCCTTAATACAGGCCAGTTGCCACCATCTGAATTTTGTTCAGGGGATACTGCAACGGTCGTAAGTGTGAAAAATGGCCATAAGTCACTTTTTCCAGTGCCGTTGTAACTTTGAAAGATCACTAAATGAATGGCTGTAAGTTGAGGAGTACTTGTAGTGCAGTGGTGGGTTTCCAATATTTTTACCACTGGTTTGCCCCATGCACGCTCCTCCCGCGTATGCATTTTGCTCACTCGTGTGCCTTCTGTGCATGTGCCCAATCTCGAAAACATGCCTAAATAGGATGTCATAGAGCTAGGGTGGGCCCACTTGCGATCTTCCCTAACCGGCTGAATAACCGAACCGGCTGAATACCACCTTTGCTGTAGTGGTTTACAAAGCACCATGGCTGCATTCCCACTCACTCTGGTGAAATTAAGCAAACTGGACCTCTCACCAGTGGTGGGTTGCCCCCGGTTCGGTCCGGTTTGCAAGAACCGGTAGTAAAACTGGTGGGAGGCCCCGCCCACTGCCCCGGATGTTGTCATTGGCATTCTGCGCATGCGCAGAAGCTTCTTTGCATGCGCGATCCCATTGCAAATGGGTAGTAAAGGTAAGTAGAACTCACCCTTGCCCCTCACTCCTGATTTAAGAGAGAGATCTGGAAAATTTCATAGCCGCTCTGAGCCTTCCCCTCCTCTCAAGGCAAGGCTGCTTTTTACCCTTAAATTATAGATCCCGTTATAATTGTTGTTCTTTGCTGTCGTTATGATTATTTATTAGGATGATCTGACCAGATTTTCGCTTCTCCAGTTTGAAAAGTAGGTCACCTACCACCTTGGCTTCGGTAGTTACCCAGCAAGCACTTGTTCCCATTCATTCTTCATTATTCGCTGCGGATTATATTATCTGAGCAAAAAAAAAAAAAAAAAAAAGGGGGGGGTTTGCTTCGGTGGGATGCCACTGGGAAAAACAGCCGTGGCCGGCCTGCTTTTTTTTTTAAAAAAAGAGAAAAAGAAAAAAAAAGTGCTTTATTTTTGTCACTTTTGTCAGGCTTCATTAAAAGAGAGGGCAGCCACTAGGGCTCTGATAAGACTCGGAGAGATAAATTCCCAATTGTGCTGATGGGCTGGCGGAGTTGGTTACACGGCCCCCACGAACACTTCACTTCCACTTGTCATGACCTCCCGTTAATCCAGCATACTGGTCTGCCTGACACACACTTGCTCTTAACATTTTCTTAGAGACTCCATAAATGAGATCTCTTTGACCTTCAATCCTTAGCTAATTTGCTGGCTTCGTGTACAAGACCCGGCTTAATTTTACGGCCGTAATTACCTGCAAAAAGACGCTACTCTGTACAAGGCAGGGGACAGGCTTCAAATGTCAGGAGGTTGGTAAAGTGGAAGGAGGTGAGATGATCCGATCCTGGGATAATTTCCTCCCAGAAAGGAAGGCTGAAAGATTTAAGACTTGGAGGAGGAGGAGGGATGGGGGGTACACACTTTCCGGTTAAAACCGCACTAAATCCTGTTTTAGTTTTCAGTTTGAAAACACAATGGATGTATTATCTATCATACTGCTTGGATATCTGTTTTCCTCGATCAGTCTTGATGTAATGGTATGTGAGAAAGACCTTGGGAACTGGGCCGAAGGGGACAGTCAAAGAGCAAGGCCTAGGGAACGGTCAGATAATAGAGGACATAGCTCACAGCTGCATATAGATAGTCCTCAACTTACAACTATTCATTTAGAGAATGTTCAGAGGTACAAGGCACTGAAAAAAGTGACTTATGACCATGCCACACGCTTACAACCATTGCAGCATCCCGTGGTCATGTCATTAACACGTTCAAGTTCACGTAAATTGCTTTAAACTTGATTGTAAACAATTCGATTATTGTAACAGTTGTCGAAGTCTGGAAAATCTTACCCAATTCAATTGTCTCCACACTACCCACTTTCACAGTTTTAATGCCAACTTAAGTTCTGTGGACCTCAACGCACACTTAAGAGGTTCCTAAGGGTGTGTGTGTGTGTGTGTAAGTGCACTAACGTACCCATTGTTCCCGTCACATTTTAATTTTTTTCATTTTTTGTTTGTTCGAAGTTGTAATTTTTTTTTGCCGAATAAACAAACAACAGTGACTCTTATTGCACAATTGCTATGGGTGAAGTTGAAGGCTTTGTTCGCGCGATTCAACTCATCCTAGTTAATTTCCCATAGCTATGAAAGTATTTAGAGAAAAAAAATGGGTCTGGTGGTTAAGACACCAGCTTAGAAAACAGTTTTTGGACCCAGTTGGCTGCAGGGAGGCCTGCTAGGCCAAAAACGGGGGGCAGGCAGAGCGTGGAAGGGTTGTGAGCACATGCGCTGGGCCCCCCCACATTGCATTAAGAGCCTGGTGGCGCAGTGGACTAAGTGCTGTTACAGTAGCACTTAGTTGCCAGCTGCCTGCAATTATTGCAAGTTCAAATCTTACCAGGCTCAAGGTTGACTCAGCCTTCCATCCTTTTGAGGTAGGTAAAATGAGGACCCGGATTGTGGGGGCAATAAGCTGACTTTGTATAAATATATACAAAAGTATGAAGGCTATTGCTTAACGCATTGTAAGCCGCCCTGAGTCTCCGGAGAAGGGCGGCATATAAATCTAACTAATAAATAAATAAAATAAATAAATATTATGTGTGCCAGCACACACATGCTTTCGGCATACAACAAGAAAAAGGTTAGCCATCAGTGCTTTAGGTGCATTAAAATCCTTGGCCTTCCTCTACTACATGTCAGTCTTCCCGTTTAAAAAAACTACTATTCAGAATTGATCTTCCTTCCTGCTTTAAACTCCTTTTCACAGCTCAGCACTCCAGGCCACAGTTAAAACACCATCTCGGTGAAGACTGATTCTTAATCTTCTTCTTGGGCAACTGCCAATGTTTGACACAACTCTGGCAAAAAAAACTTGCAGAGATTTCCAACAGTCTGATGATTCTAGGCCCAAACCCCAATTTTCACTGAGCTACTCCAGAAATGCACTAGTCTAAAAAAAAAACAACAATAAAAATAGAGCAGGTAGGAAGATGATCCTTACAAAAGAAAGAGCAGGTAATAAAACATATTACCTCGACTTACGACCACAACTGAGCCCAACATTTCAGTGGCTAAGCTATATAGTTGTAAAGTGAGTTTTGTCTCATTTTTAACACCTTGCTTGCCATGGTTATTCAGGGAAGCATTACAGCTGTTAAATTAGTAACGAAGTTGTTAAACTGCCTTCCCCCATTGATCAGAAGGCCACCAAAAAATAAGCACAAGACCCCGGGGCTCTGCAGCCATCATAAAGATGAGTCAGTTGCCAAACATCTGAATTCTGATCATGTGATCCTGGGGATTGCTGCAACGGTGTGAAAAACGATCATAAGCCGCTTTTTTCAGTGCTGTTACAACTTTGAATGGTTAATAAACGAATGATTGTAAGTCAAGGACCACCCCAGCAGGACTGGGCAGAACTTAACAACTCCATTGCTACTGTGGGAGGGTAGCGAGGATCCTCCGGATAGACTGGTCCGCTCCTGGACATTGTTTTAACTCTGCGGAAGCCATGTTTTTATCATCCTCTTATGATTCTTATACATTGTTCCGGATGTATTTAAGGTCCACGCTTCTTGCCCTGCGAGATTCCCCCCTCTCGCAGGCCTGGCCCTCCACACTATCGAGGGCCTACCTTAATGACGGGTCCTGGGACCCCGAGAGGTGGCATGTGGCAAAAAAGGGGTTGAGAGGGTTTTTAAATCGGTTTTTAAGAATTTTAAGGGGCTCTGGGGTGGGGGTGGGAGAGGGTTTGGGGGGGAACCCATATGGGAAAAGGACAGGCTTGGTATTGGGTGTTAAGGAGGGTGTAGACTCTGGAGGTAAGAGGGCTCCTAGAGAGCCCCCTGTCGAGGGTTGGGCTATAGAAACATTGTGTGGGAGGGGCAGATATGGCATGAGCGGGGGACCGTATCATGTGAAGGGGGCACGCACTCGCTGTCTTCGAGCGGTTGCGTGCCCCGGTCCCCGGAGCTATTCCCGTTCCCCAGGTTGTTCGGAGTCTCAGGACCCGAGGCTCCGGTTGCTGTTATGCAATGCCAGGTCCGTTGTAAATAAGGCCCCCCTCATCTGTGACCTTCTTCAAGAGGGGGGTGCGGACCTGGCCGGTATTACTGAGACCTGGTTGGGCTGCGAGGGCGGGGTTCCCCTCGTGGAGATGTGCCCGCCAGGTTTCCTTGCATTTCACCAGCCGAGAGCTCAGGGCAGGGGTGGGGGAGTGGCGGTCATTATTAAGGAAGGTCTGGATCCAAGGGAGGCCACTGTTCCTCAGATAGCCGGGTGTGAGTCCATCTTCGTGAGGTGGGGTCCTGGTGGGCAGATGGGTTTGTTAGTCACGTACCTGGCTCCCTGCCGCGTGGCAACGACCCTGCCCGAGCTCCTCAATGTTGTAGCCGAAGTGGTGATTGGCACCCCCAGGCTTATGGTCATGGGGGATTTCAATCTGCCATCTATCGGCGAAACATCTGAGATAGCTCGGGAGTTCATGGCTTCCATGACGGCCATGGACCTGACCCAGGTAATTCAGGGCCCAACTCACATTGGTGGACACACCCTGGACCTAGTTTTTGTCTCTGGACAGTGGTTGAGTGGTCTTGATATTGGGGATATAGGCTTAGAACCCTTGTCATGGACTGACCACTCGCTCCTTCGGCTCGACTTTCTGACCGCTGTACCCCACCGCAGGGAGGCGGAACCGACCAGATGGTTCCGCCCCAGGCGCCTGATGGATCCTGATAGGTTCCAGACGGAGCTTGGGCCATTCCCTGAGACACTGACACACGACTCGGCCGAGGACCTGGTGGCTGCCTGGAATAGAGCGGCCGGTGGGGCCTTGGACCGTGTCGTGCCTTTGTGGCCTCTGACCCGGTGCCGAACCAACTTAGCTCCTTGGTTCACCGAGGAGCTGAGGGAGATGAAGCGCCGGAAAAGACGCCTAGAGAGTGGTTGGAGGGCCAGCCGCTCCGAATCTGACTTGACACTAGTAAGAGCTCATATTAAGACTTACTTAGTGGCGATAAAAACGGCCAAGTCTAATTACTTTGCCGCTCTTATCGCATCATCAGATAATCGCCCAGCCGCCCTGTTTAGGATGACCCGCTCCCTCCTCCATTCGGGAGCGCGGGAGGATCCCTTACAGGGACGTGCTGAGGATTTTGTTCAATATCTGGATGATAAAATAACTCAGATTCGGGATGACCTGGCCGCCGACTGGGTGGGTTCAGGCGGGGTGACTGAGCCAGGTCTTGAGAGTGTTATCTGGGCTGAGTTCGATCCTGTGGCTCCCGAGGACGTGGACAGGATTCTGGGAAGACTGAACGCAACCACATGTTTACTGGACCCGTGTCCCTCCTGGTTGGTGCTGGCCTCCCGGGAGGTTACACGAGGCTGGCTCCAGGAGATTATAAACGCTTCTTTGAGTGAGGGTGTCCTTCCGCCTGCCTTGAAAGAGGCGGTGGTGAGGCCCCTCCTCAAGAAGCCCTCCCTGGACCCAGCTGTTTTAGCAAATTACCGTCCTGTCTCCAACCTTCCCTTCCTGGCGAAGGTTGTTGAGAGTGTGGTGGCGTGGCAGCTCCCCCGATACCTGGATGAAGCCGTCTATTTAGACCCGCTCCAGTCCGGCTTCAGGTCTGGGTACAGCACCGAAACGGCATTGGTCGCGTTGGTGGATGATCTCTGGAGGGCCCGGGGTAGGGGGTACTCCTCTATCCTGGTGCTGTTAGACCTCTCAGCGGCTTTTGATACCATCGACCATGGTATCATATTGCGCCGGTTGGAGGGACTGGGGGTGGGGGGCACCGTCTTACGGTGGTTCTCCTCCTACCTCTCCAACCGGTCGCAATCTGTGTTGACAGGGGGGCAGCGGTCGACCCCGAGGCACCTGGTATGTGGGGTGCCGCAAGGGTCGGTCCTCTCGCCCCTCCTGTTCAACATTTATGTAAAGCCGCTGGGTGAGATCATCTGTGGTTTTGGGGTGGAGTTCCATCAGTACGCTGATGATACTCAGCTGTACATTTCCACCCCAGACCACCCCAACGATGCCGTGGAAGTGATGTCCCAGTGCCTTGAAGCTGTGCGGGTCTGGATGGGGAGAAACAGGCTTCGACTCAACCCCTCCAAGACCGAGTGGCTGTGGCTGCCGGCGTCCCGATATAGCCAGCTGACTCCATCGCTGGCTATTGGGGGCGAGTCATTGGCCCCCACGGAAAGGGTTCGCAACTTGGGCGTCCTCCTGGACTCACGGCTGTCTTTAGAGGATCATATGACGGCCGTGGCCAGGGGGGCTTTTTATCAGGTCCGCCTGATTCGCCAGCTGCGACCCTTTCTAGATCGGGACTCCCTACGCACGGTCACTCATGCTCTTGTCACTTCCCGTCTGGACTACTGTAATGCTCTCTACATGGGGCTCCCCTTGGGGTGCACCCGGAGGCTCCAACTGGTGCAGAATGCGGCCGCGCGGGGGATTATGGGAGCGACGGGACGCTCCCACGTGACACCTCTCCTGCGCGAGCTGCATTGGCTGCCGGTGGACTTTCGGGTGCGTTTCAAGGTGTTGGTAATCACCTTTAAAGCGCTCCATGGCTTAGGGCCAGGGTACTTACGGGACCGCCTTCTGCCGCCAATTGCCTCCCACCGGCCGGTTCGCTCCCACAGAGTGGGCCTCCTCAGGGTGCCGTCAGCCAGACAATGCCGGCTGGCGACCCCCAGGGGGAGAGCCTTCTCTGTGGCAGCACCCACCCTTTGGAATGATCTGCCTCCAGAGTTAAGAATAATCTCTGACCTCCCAACCTTTCGGCGGGCTTTAAAAACCCATCTCTTTCAGCTCGCCGGCCTAGCCTGATCCCTATAACATTTTAGTATTTTTAGAGTTGTATTTTAAATATGTTAATTTTTAAATTTTACGGCCATTTATATTATTATTTTAAGAAATTTTAACTTGTGTATGTTTGTATATTGTTCTTAATTGGCTGTACACCGCCCTGAGTCCGCAAGGAGAAGGGCGGTATATAAATCCAAATAAACTAAACTAAACTAAACCTGTAAAAATGCATATAAGAATCCTGGGCCATCTTGCAAGCTTACCAACTTGGGGCTGCCAACTTCAAACCACTCTTGTAGAGTCCACACCTACCCACACATACATACATACAAACACACATACGCACACAAGCTCTAAACAGATGTATACAGAGGTCAAATTTATATGTATATATGTGCCAGGAGTCAACACTAACTTGAAGCCATTATATAGAGGAGAAATAACTGGACAGGGAAGGGTTAAAATCACCAGGTAATCAGCCTGCCCATAACAATGGATAAATTTTCATAGATAACTTCGCCCACTGTCCATTCACTTGTTTATTTTTTACACTCTATTATTAAGTAGCTTAACTGGGGAGGGAGGAAGTTCATTTCCTTGTCTAATAAATATACGAATACTCCTCGACTTTTGACAGTTCGTTTCGTGACCAATCAAAGTTACAAAGTTAGTGACTTATGACCCTTTTTCACACTGCAGCATTCCCATGGTGATCCAACTTTGGATGCTTGGCAATTGATTCATATTTATGACGGTTGCAGTGTCCCCGGGGTCATGCGTGATCCCCTTTTGCGACCTTTTGTGAGGTTGGGGAGGAACGTGGGTCAGTCCCGGAGTCTGGGGAAGCTCGGAAGAGGGTTCTGTGTCGGAGGCGGAGAGAGGGCCAAGGCCATCTGGTAATTCTTTGCTGCCTCCGGAGTCGGACATCAGCAAAGCAGAAGAACAGTGTTCCCAGTGTGCGCATGCGCAGAGCTGCCAGATGACAAGAACAATTAAGAAAACAGGGTCAACTTGGGAGTAACACTTGGAGATGATTGGCCCCTCCCATAAGACATAAAAGAGAAGCGAATGGGATGTGAGCATTTGCAGGAAGCAATTAGTTCATCTGGTCGGTAAAAGCTCTGGAAAAACTGTTTGACTCTGTGCTAAGTTTGGGCTTGCCCTGCATGTGGCAATTAGTTGTCTGGCAGTGTTCCAAGAGAGATAAGGTGAGTGTTTGTAAATATTCCCCTGCAAGGCTGTTTGAGAAGCCTTTCGGACTGGGAATGACAATAATTCACAGCCTTTTGAATTAAAGAGGTTTGCTGGGACTAAGTTTGCGCTGTGTACTTTCTAAGGAAGTAGTCAGAACACTTGGCAACTTTAAGGTTTGTCTTGAAGACCCCTGCCTTAAACCATTGTCAGTTCCGACTTTTCAATCAAGGATTAGAGATGTCAGCTCATCAGGGATCATAGACCGGCTAAAATTATATCCTGCTTGATATACAGTCAAATGTGCTGATTTTGGGGGCCTGACAATTGCTAACTGCAGTTCTCCAAATCTCTAGCAGCAGTTTGCATGGAGGTAGCCCTTTCAAATGTTAAATTGGCCTCCATTAATTTCTTTTTTCATTCAGAATTCCACAATGAATTTGGCACTTCAGACGCGTCAGCTACATCTGCTGCTCTTACAAACTCTCTCTTATTCCCTCTGAGCTCCAAAACGGGTAGTCCTCGACTTACAACAGTTCAGACCTCAGGCCTTCATGTCTGATCAAAGCAAGATGTGGTGGTTGGGTTTCCTAAGGATAATGTCTCTTGCCACGAGGAGGGAATGAGCCTGGGGTTTTGGCAGTACTGATCACTGTGGACCCACGCTAGCTAAAGTAAACAAATCACAATGTTACATCACAGGCTGCCTGTTCAAGCAATGATAATAGGCCAATACACTACAGGAGGAATATTGACAAACGAAGCATTTTCAGGAGAAGGTAACCAAGAAAATAAGGGAGCTAGATGGAAAAAGGTATCAAGTGCTTTCAGGTACTTAAATACAGTAATAGAACAGTAAGTCTCTCTCTCTCCCTCTCTCTCTCCCTCTCTCTCTCTCTCTCTCCCTCCCTCCCTCCCCCCCTCTCTGTTTTTCTCTTTAGCCAGGTTCTTCCTACGTAAACCAAGATTTTTATGCAGCCCTAGTTCAGTGAAATCACAATCCACTACTTTCTAGGCTCTTTTCTGGCAGCCAGCAAGCATTCTGCTGCCCATTGGGAGACTAATGCTGCTGGCTGTCAGAAAAAAAACTTAGAAACTAGTGGATTGTGATTTCACTGAACTAGGGCTGCATAATAATCTTGGTTTACGTAGGAAGAACCTGGCTAAAGAGAAATACACATAAAGCCTACGAAAACGAAAGAAAACAAATATTGTACCTTTACAGCAGTGGGTCTCAACCTTCCTAATGCCGCGACCCTTTAATACAGTTCCTCATGTTATGGTGACCCCCAACCATAAAATTATTCCTAAGATCATTGAAAGTATGTGTTTTCCGATGGTCTTAGGTGATCCCTGTAAAAGGCTCGTTCGACCCCCAAAGGGGGTCCCGACCCACAGGTTAAGAACCACTGCTTTACACGGAGGATACATGAGATGAGGGTGTGGCTAACTGATGAGGGCTTATAAACCCGAAATAGATCTACCTTAGTCTCCCAAAGGGCAGATATCTATCTATCTATCTATCTATCTATCTATCTATCTATCTATCTATCTATCTATCTATCTATCTATCTATCTATCTTCTATCATCTATTTCTATCTACCTACCTAACTACTTACCTACCTACCTACCTTTGCTCTCTCTTTCTCTCTCCAGTACTTGAAGAATACATTCTCCAAATATCATTCATTTAATGATTATTCTGCCTACAGGTAATCCTCAATTTACGACCACAATTGACCCCAAAATTTCTGTTGTTAAGTGAATCATTGCAGTTGATAAATTAGTAATCTGATTGTTAAGTGAATTGGCTTCCCCATTGACTTTGCTTGTCAGAGGGTCGCAAAAGGGGATTACGTAACCTTGAGATACACCAACCATCATAAATACAAGCCAGTTGCTAACCATCTGATCATGGGACTGCTTCAAGGTCATAACTGTGAAAAACAGTCACAAGTCACATATCTTTGAATGGTCACTAAAGGAACTGTTGTATTTCGAGGACTACCTGTATTCTTTTCAGATTATATTCATATGTTTTATTGTTGGTTGTACTTCATGATACATTCTGGTTCTTATATTTCACTAAAAAAATTAATATAACTTTATGGATTTTAGAAAAAAGGACACAATTAAATAGTAAACAGAAAAAAAGATTTCAAAAAGGAAAAAGCTCAGAAAAGAAAAGGAGTAAAAGAAAGGGGAAGAGAGAAGGGAAAAAAAGTAATAAAGGTAGACAAAGAATGACTTCCAACTTGGGGTTTTTTTTGGTACAGATATAACCAATCAAATAAGCTATGCTTTTATTAAGATATTTAGGGGTTTATTGTGTTGTTGCCACCCACCTAGAGTGACTTAGGTGAGATGGGTGGTGTAGAAATTCAATAAATAAATTGTTGTTCTTCAGTTGCTAAGTTGTGTCTGATTCTCCATGGACCATAGGATGCCAGGTCCCTCTGTCCTCCAGGGTCTCCCAGAATTTGTTCAAATTCATGTTCATTGAATGGAAGACACCATCTAACCATCTCATCCTCAGCCATCCCGTTCTCCTTCCGCCTGCCATCTTTCCCAACCTCAGGGTCTTCTCCAGTGAGTCCTCTCTTCTCATCAGGTGGCCAAAGTATTTGAGCTTCAGCTTCAGGATCTGCCCTTCCAAAGGACAATCAGGGCTGGTTTGCTTTAGGATTGACCGATTGGATCTCTCAAGAGTCTTCCCCAGCACGACAATTGGAAAGCATCAGTTCTTCAATGCTCAGCCTTCCTTATGGCTCAACTCTCATAGCCGTACACGAATCATAGTTTTGACTATATGGACCTTTGTCGGCAATGCGATGTCTCTGTTTTTAATATGCTGTCTAGGTTTCCTCCCCAGCAGGAAGCATCTTTCAATTTCATGGCTGCAGTTGTTATCTGCAGTGATCTCAGAGCCCAAGAAAATAAAATCAGTCACTGCTTCCATTTCTTCTCCTTCTATTTGCCAGGAAGTGATGGGACCAGATGCCAGGATCTTAGTTTTTTTAAAACTGAGTTTTAATGCAACTTTCTCACTTCCTCTTTCACTCTCATCAAGAGGCTCTTTAGTTCCTTTTCACTTTCTGCTAGAAGAAAGTCCTCAGCTTATGACCACAATTGACCCCAAAATGTCTTTTTTTTAAATACTTTTTTTTTATTTTTTCTCTTCATAGTGAACATTTCATCATTGATCAATCAGTGTGTCGTCTGGGTACAAATTTTTTGTGTCATCATATTTAATGCTTACCACTGTTTTCTTAATCTTTACTTTACATTTTGATTTATTATATCTCCTGTTAAAGCATTTTCCTTCCAAATGTATTTAATTTTATACCACTTTTTGTCCATATTCATTTTCCATCTAATGATAAAATCTCCCCCGTGTTATAATACTCCGATTCTTCCTTCCCTTTAATTGCCAATGTTACTCTATTCATTTCTGCACATTCTAATATTTTCTTAATGATCTCTCCCTCTGTACGGATTTTTTCCGCCTTCCAGTTTTGTGCAAATACAATTCTTGCTACAGTTATTACATGAATAATCAAACGGACCCCCAACATTTCTGTTGCTCAGCGAGACAACGGCCAAGTGAATTTTGCTCCATGATACGACCTTTCTTTCCACAGTTGTTAAGGGAATCACTGCAGTTGTTAAGTTAGGAACATGCTTGTTAAATGAATCTGGATTCCCCATTGACTTTACTCATCCGAAGGTTGCAGAAAGTGAGCACGCGACCTCAGGATACAGCAACCGTCATAAATCCAAGTCAGTTGCCGAGGGCCTGAATTCTGATCAGGTGACCACGGGGTTACTGCAGCAGTCGTTAAGTGCAAAAAGCGGTCCTCACTCACTTTTTTTTCCAGGGTCATTGTAACTTCGCTGAATGAGCTGTTGTAAGTCAAGGACTAACTGTATCGTCTGCATGTTAAATACAATAAAAACGGGGCAGAGAGCCATCCCATTTTTGAGTTTTTGGGTATCCTGCAGCGGCATCCTGTATGCAGGTTGCAGATCCTGGATCTGATAAACCTCTCTTCCCCTCCCTCCCACCCCAAAAGCGCCGGATTCCGATCTAGTGGAAGGGATCTCGCCTCGAGTTGAGTTGGCACGCGGGGCTCCGGCGCGGCGCTGTCCCTGGTGCTGAACGAGACCGGGTGTGTGTATGGGTGGGGGGGGGGGGCTTCGCCGGCTCGCCTCCGTCTGCATCCTGCGCCCCTCACCTCTCCTTCCTCCTTGAAACCCGGGTCATAGCGATACTTAGCTAAATTATATAACTGCAAACAAAGTGTGACAGCTTTATTTGTAATTATACCGCATTTAAAGGGAACAAGATGAGCTTAATGAGTTAATAAAGTGGCTGTCCGTCAAAGCCCCGCTGCTTTGCATCGAGAGCTCCCCCGCGGTCCCTCCGGAGGCAGACGGGCCCGGCTTCATGAATATGCATCGGGGGTTGTCAAAGGAGGGTGACGGCGCTTCGCCATGGCAACCGGCCTGCAGGTAGCAGTTTCCAGGCCAGCTGCCCCGCCAGGTCTCAGGCGTCTTGTACCGCGCGAGGACTTGTAACGCGCGCCGCGCCGTTTTGTCTCCCGGCACACTTGACAAAACAAAGACAACTCCGTCCTTTGGTTGGCCTGCCACATTTTTTATTCATAAACAAGCTGTTGGCTGTACTGACATGATAAAGCTCCGAGTTCGGAGCAGGCAGGCAAACATTTGAATGCAAATCCGGGCGTGGGGTGGTGGGGGGGCGGTGGGGGGGAATAGGAGGGAGAGACAGGCGCCCGTACGCGGTGCAATGCTTTCCTTCGCTCGCTCGCCCTGCTTTTTTTTCTTTTCTTTTTTTTGTATTTGCACGCCGCAGATTGCACGCGGGTTTCGGTCGTGAGCCCAGGCGAGGCTCGCGCCAGGCTTCGAAGCCCGGGGGGAAAAAAACCCCCAAACCTTGGCTCTTGCAAACTTGCTAGTCTAAAGAAAGAGGAAGGACGTTTTCGGAATGAAAGGAAGGTCTGCAGGATCGCAACGGGGCCCCCGGCTGCTTTACGCTTGCAGTTCGAAATGCATGACCGCCGGTGGTGAAATTCTAATTTTTTTTTAACTACCGGTTCTGTGGGCGTGGCTTGGTGGGCGTGGCAGGGGAAGGATACTGCAAAATCCCCATTCCCTTCCCCACTCCTGGGGGAAGGGTATTGCAGAATCTCCATTCCCACCCCACTCTGAGGCTAGCCAGAGGTAGTACTTGCCAGGTCTCCAAACTACTGTATTTTCCTGCGTATAAGACTACTTTCTAACAGACAAAAATCTTCTCAAAAGTCGGGGGTCGTCTTATACGCCGGGTCTCATTCTCCTGTAATGAGGCAGACCAGCCCATAAGGCTCTGACGAGCCTTAAATGGCTCTGAGGAGGGTCGTCTTATACGCCCAGTTGTCTTATACGTCGGAAAATACGTTAGTTAAAATTTTCGCTACTGGTTCTCCAGAACCGGCTGGATTTCACCCCTGATGAATGCTGCAGCTTGAGATGCCTTAGGACAATGATGGTTAACCTTTTTGGTGCCCAGTGCCCAAAGTGTGCATGTGCCCCGACCCCAAAATGCAATGCAAGCACCCTCCCCCCATGCATGTGCCCTGGGCATCCCTCAGCCCCATTTTGGCTTCCAGGTTGGTGTATGAGGCCTTCCAGGCCTAAAATTGGGGTGCAGAGTGTGTGTGTGCATGCACGAACCCCCCAAATGCAATGTGAGCACACACACACCATGCTTGTGCCCCACCCTCAATGCATCCATATGCACGTCACCCACATGCGCCCCCCCCCCCCCGCATACGCAGCAGAGACCCAAAGAGCAGCTGGCCGGCGGGAGGCGTGCATGCATGCGCAGTGGAGCTGGGCTGGGGTGACAGCTGCCATGCCAGGCAACATGGCTCCATGTGCCACTTCGGGCACTCGTGCCATAGGTTCACCATCATGGCTTTAGGACTACAGTACCCGGCATCTCCAGGTCATCCAGGGACTATGAATGCTCCACTAGCACAGATGAGATTGCCTGATTTGGGTAATGAAACATCTGCTAGAAAACGAGGAAGCTCAGAGACCCCTCATTTTGACCCTGAGCTACAAATATTCTCCTTTTATTGGGGCTCCAGGTCTGGTATACAGTAGCTGGACAGTCCCTGCTGGGAGATAAGGCTGTTTTCAAGGTCGCATGCTGGCACAGTGTTACCGAGGAAAGCAGGGCCTGAATTAGCCCTTTCGTTTTAGTTTATTTTCTTATTTACATCTCTGATCATTTTCAGTGTGTTCCTGTCACTCTTATTGATTGAGAAGCGTGTCAGTGGGATTTAGGCTGGCATATGATGTGGCTGTCAAAATGTTTGTTAGTCTTCCCGTATCAGCTAGAGTTTAATTAGATGCCAAGCTATTACATCTCTAAAACTACTTTATAATGCCTTGGTAAGACCACATTTGGAAGACTCCATCCAGTTTTGGTCGCCACTGATAGAACATAGATGTTGAGACTCTAGAACAGGGGTCTCTGACCACTCGGTCCGTGGACCAGCACTGGGTCATGGCATGAAAGAAACTGGTCCATGCAAACAAGCAAAGCCCCATTTGTGGGATGCAGGCAACATGGGAAACCACACCCCCTCTGGTCCATGGAAAAACTTCTCTCCACGGAACATGGAGCCCAAAAAGTTGGAAGCTGCTGCTCTAGAAGGAATGCAGAGAAGAGCAACAAAGATGATTAGAGGACTGGAGGATAAAATATATGAAGAACGATTGCAGGAACTGAGTATGTCTAGTTTGATGAAAAGAAGGACTAGGGGAGACATGATAGCAGTCTTCCGATATCTCAGGGGCTGCCCCAAAGAAGAGGGAGTCAAGCTATTCTCCAAAGCACCTGAAGTCCAGGCAAGAAGCAATGGATGGAAACTAATCAAGGAGAGAAGCAACTTAGAACTAAGGAAATTTCCTGACAGTGAGAACAATTAATCAGTGGAACAAGTTGCCTCCAGAAGTTGTGAATGCTCCAACACTGGAAGTTTTTAAGAAGAGATTGGACAACCATTTGTCTGAAATGGTATAAGACTGCGATGGCGAACCTATGGCATGCTTGCCACAGGTGGCACGCAGGGCCCTCTCTGTGGGCACCCGAGCCATCACTCCAGTTCAGCTCTGCCACGTATGCATGTGCACCTGCTGGTCATCGGGTCTTTGCCACATATGCACATGGCGTGTGTGCACGCATGTGCGTGTGGGTGGGTGCATGCACGGTGTCCATGCATGCATTGCATTTTGGGGAGTCGAGCGCACTCGGTCCGGAAAAGGTTAGCTATCACTGGTATAGGGTTTCTTGCTTGAGCAAAGGGTAGGACTAGAAGATCTCTAAGGCCCCTTCCAACTCCGTTACTTTGAAAAGGTGCAAATAGGGAACAAAGTATGTAGGCTTTCAAAGGAAAGAATCTTTTGGGATTGCTTTTGCGCTTGTTTGGGACGTCAACATATTAGCTCTAGTCTAAGCATCTTTTTAAAAATGCAGTTAATTCTTTGTTTTCAGCAACCTGTTTATGTCTGTTCTTGAGCCATTCTATGTTGTCATTTATGACTTTAATCATGACAGACACACTGCCTTGGGATGAGCTTTGGCTGATTAAGGTAGTTATTTTTAATCAGAAGGGATGTAGCAATGGGGATTTTTCATGCAACTAAAAATATTGGAAAAAGACTGTTACGTTTGTTTCCACAGTATCCGGAATATTTGTTCCACATAAGCTCCCATGGTTGAAAGTGTCCATGTGTGCATATCTGTGTGCGTATATACACACATTTAGATTCATATGTAGAGTCTTGTACAGGTAGCCCTCAATTTACGACCACAATTGAGCCCAAGATTGAGTGAGTTTTGCCCAATTTGATAACTTTTCTTGCTAGAGTTGTTAAGCGAATCAGGGAGAGAGAGAAAGAGGCCAGGAGAGAGAAAGAGGGAAAGGGAGAGAGAGGAGAGAAAGAGGGAGAGAGAAAAAGGGAGACAGGGAGGGGAAGAGGGGAGAGAGAAAGGAAGAAAGATGGAGAGAGGAGAGAGAGGGAAAGGGAAGGAGAGAGAGATAGAAAGAGAGAGAGGGGGAAAGAGTGAGAGGGGGAAAGAGAGACAGAAGGCGGGAGAGGGAGAAAGGGAGGGAGAAAAAATGGAAGCGAGGGAGAGGAAGAGAGAGGGAGAGAGGAGAGAGGGAAAGGGAAGGAGAGAGAGAGAAAAAAAGGGAGAGGGAAAGGGAGAGAGGGGGAAAGAGAGACAGAAGGCGGGAGAGGGAGAGAGGGAGAAAAAATGGGAGCAAGGGAGAGGAAGAGAGAGGGAGAGAGGAGAGAAGGAAAGGGAAGGAGAGAGAGAGAGAGAAAGGGAGAGGGAAAGGGAGAGAGGGGGAAAGAGAGACAGAAGGCGGGAGAGGGAGAGAGGGAGAAAAAATGGGAGCGAGGGAGAGGAAGAGAGAGGGAGAGAGGAGAGAGAGGGAAAGGGAAGGAGAGAGAGATAGAAAGAGAGAGAAGGGGAAAGAGAGACAGAAGGTGGGAGAGGGAGAGAGGGAGAAAAATGGAAGCGAGGGAGAGGAAGAGAGAGGGAGAGAGGAGAGAGGGAAAGGGAAGGAGAGAGAGAGAAAAAAGGGAGAGGGAAAGGGAGAGAGAGAAAGAGAGACAGAAGGCGGGAGAGGGAGAGAGGGAGAAAAAATGGAAGCGAGGGAGAGGAAGAGAGAGGGAGAGAGGAGAGAGGGAAAGGGAAGGAGAGAGAGAGAGAAAAAGGGAGAGGGAAAGGAAGAGGGGGAAGAGAGACAGAAGGCGGGAGAGGGAGAGAGGGAGAAAAAATGGAAGTGAGGGAGAGGAAGAGAGAGGGAGAGAGGAGAGAAGGAAAGGGAAGGAGAGAGAGAGAGAGAAAGGGAGAGGGAAAGGGAGAGAGGGGGAAAGAGAGACAGAAGGCGGGAGAGGGAGAGAGGGAGCAAAATTGGAAGCGAGGGAGAGGAAGAGAGAGGGAGAGAGGAGAGAGGGAAAGGGAAGGAGAGAGAGAGAGAAAAAGGGAGAGGGAAAGGGAGAGAGGGGAAAAGAGAGACAGAAGGTGGGAGAGAGAGAGAGGGAGAAAAAATGGAAGCGAAGGAGAAGAAGAGGGAGAGAGGAGAGAGGGAAAGGAAAGGAGAGAGAGAGAGAGAAAAAGGGAGAGGGAAAGGGAGAGAGGGGGAAAGAGAGACAGAAGGTGGGAGAGGGAGAGAGGGAGAAAAAATGGAAGCGAGGGAGAGGAAGAGAGAGGGAGAGAGGAGAGAGGGAAAGGGACGGAGAGAGAGAGAGAAAAGGGAGAGGGAAAGGGAGAGAAGGAGAAGAGAGATAGAAGGCAGGAGTGGGAGAAAGGGAGGGAGGGATAAAAAATGGGGAGTGAGGGAGAGAGGGAGAGGAAGAGAGAAAAACGAATCTGCCTCCAGGTAACTTCATGAGTTTCTGGGGCTTATATTGTCAGCCACCGTTGCCCATTCACCCATATCCCTCAATATATTCTACTACAGCTAAGCTAAGCACTGAAAATGTTCCATATCTCTTCGCTTTTACCCCCGTCCCGTTTTCCACCCACCACCCTGCTGCCACGGTTGTGTTCCTGTTTAGAATTGAAAACCTTTTGGGGAGGGGGGAGCAAGGCGGTCTTATTCATTGCAAAATGTGCTGAGAACGATGCTAAAGTAGCAAAAAAAGCTGACAATGAGAATGAGAATAATAATGATAAATCCCACTGGCTGCGTTCGCACAATATGCTAAGCTTGGTTAGTTTTAATCTTGATTAGGTTTGCGTGGATATGCGTGCGTGTTTGCGTCGGCTGCATTAATGTGCTGGGCAGGTTATGATCCAATCCAGAAAATAGCTTTATTCAGCGACCGAGTGAACAAAGCCACTGCATTGGAGCTGGTTTTCGGCTACCTGCGTGCAAGATTACAGGTAGTCCTCGACTTATGACCACAATTGAGCCCAAAATTTCTATGGCTAAGTGAGACATTTGTTAATGAGTTCTGCCTCATTTTACGACTTTTCTTGACACAGTTGTGAACACTCCAACACTGGAAGTTATTAAGAAGAGGTTGGATAACCATTTGTCTGAAGTGGTGTAGGGTTTCCTGCCTAAGCAGGGGGTTGGACTAGAAGACCTCCAAGGTCCCTTCCCACTCTGTTATTCTGTTCTAGTCGTTAAGTGAATCGCTGCAGTTATTGAATTAGTAATATGGTTGTTAAGTGAATCAGGCTTCCCCATTGGCTTTGCTTGTCAGAAGGTCACAAAAGATGATCACATGACCTGTGTAGCGTAGAGGGCTAATGCCTCCTACTAAAGGCAGCAATTAACACCAGCTGCCTGTAATTTCTCTGAGTTCAATCCTAGCCAGGCTCAAGGTCGACTCAGCCTTCCATCCTTTCTAAGGTGGGTAAATTGAGGACCCAGTTTGTGGGGGCAATAAGCTGACTTTGTATAAATAGCCCGGCCGGTGGGAGGCTATTGGCGGCAGAAGGCGGTCCCGTAAGTACCCTGGTCCTAAGCCATGGAGCGCTTTAAAGGTGGTCACCAACACCTTGAAACGCACCCGGAAGTCCACCGGTAGCCAATGCAGCTCGCGCAGGAGAGGTGTCACATGGGAGCGTCCCGTCGCTCCCATAATCCCCCGCGCGGCCGCATTCTGCACCAGTTGGAGCCTCCGGGTGCACCCCAAGGGGAGCCCCATGTAGAGAGCATTACAGTAGTCCAGGCGAGAGGTGACGAGTGCCTGAGTGACTGTGCGTAGGGAGTCCCGATCTAGAAAGGGCCGCAACTGGCGTATCAGGCAAACCTGATAAAAAGCTCCCCTGGCCACAGCTGTCGTGTGATCCTCCAAGGACAGCCGTGGATCCAGGAGGACGCCCAAGTTGCGCACCCTTTCCATGGGGGCCCTTGTCACCTCACGGTTGGATTATTGCAACGTGCTCTACATGGGGCTACCCTTGAAAAGTGTTTGGAGACTATAGTTGGTCCAGAATGCAGCTGCGCGAGCCATCGTGGGTGCACCTAGATACACCCACATTACACCAATTCTCCACAAGCTGCACTGGCTCCCTATCGGTCTCCGGGCACAATTCAAGGTGTTGGTTATTACCTTTAAAGCCCTACATGGCTCAGGGCCAGGTTATCTTTGAGACCGCCTTCTACCGCATAGCTCCCAGTGACTGGTAAGATCCCACAGAGATCCCACACTGTTTAGCTGATGGGACTCCTCCAGGTCCTGTCAGCTAAACAGTGCCAGCTGGCGCGCCCACGGGGGAGGGCCTTCTCTGTGGCTGCCCCAGCTCTCTGGAACCAGTTACCTCCTGAGGTCCGGACCACCCCCACCCTATTGGCCTTCCGAAAAGCGGTGAAGACCTGGCTTTTCCGGCAGGCCTGAGGCCGTTGATCTCGCTGTTGCGATCTTGTGAGATCTGGCCATGAATGGTGTGAATGGGTTTTAATATTTTAATTTTAAATGTTTTTATAATGGTTTTTTAAAATGCATTGTAAGCCGCCCTGAGTCTCCGGAGAAAGGCGGCATATAAATTGGACTAAATAAGTAAGTAAGTAAGTAAGTCACTTTTTTTCAGTGCCGTTGCAAGTTTGAACGGTCACTAAATGAACCATTGTCAGTCAAGGATTACTTGTATATATTTATTCCGCCATATGCTATGAACAAAGCTACCCAAGAATGCAAAAGGGAGCCTGAGTGGCATAGGAGCCTCATGCCTCCTACTAAGGCAGCATTTAACATCCAGCTACCTGCAATTACTGCGAGTTCAATTCTCACCAGGCTCAAGGTCAACTCAGCCTTCCATCCTTTCTAAGATAGGTGAAATGAGGACCCAGTTTGTGGGGGCAATAAGCTGACTTTGTATAAATATATACAAAAGTATGAAGGCTATTGCTTAACGCATTGTAAGCTGCCCTGAGTCTCCGGAGAAGGGCGGCATATAAATCAAATTTAAAAAAAAATGCAGGTAGACCTTGACTTAACAATAGTTTGTTTAGTGACCATTTAGTTATAGCAGCACTGAAAAATGTGACTTACATTGGAGTTTTTTGGACAATTTTTTATTTTTACTTCTCATAAACATATTTAAATGTGCAATCTCTTATCCATCACTAATCATTCACCTCGTCTTTTAACTACTATTAATTATTAATTGTTCGGGGCTGCCCTTTTACCATTTCTTCTCTTTTATTTATTTTTATTTAGGACGCCTAAGTAAAGGAAAAAGGGGGAAGGGAAAAAGTGTTGCTATAAAAAGTGTACATGAATGATGAAACAGTTGTAATTATTAAAGAAATAAGAAATTGAAATGTATATAAATAGAAAATCGGGGCTGCTCGGATACCATTCTAGATTGAATTGAAAATGGAAACAACAAAGGAGTGGGAAAAGAGAGAGGAGCAGAGAAAGGGTAGGAGGGAAGAAGACAGGAAAGGAGAGAGAGAGAGGGATAGAAGAGAGGGAAAAGGAGAGGAAGAAAAGGGAGGGGAAAGAAGAGTAGGAGAGAGGGTTAGAAAAGGCAGAAGAAGGGAAGAGTGGGGAAGGGAAGGGGAAGTAGGAAAGGGAAGGAGAGGAGGAATGAAGAAAGTAGAAAGGATCAGAAGAAGGAAGAGAAGGGAAGAAGAAAAGGGAAAATTGTGGTAAAACGACTTACGTTTTTCACAGTTAGGATTTTTGCAGCATCCCCATGGTCATGCAATCAAAATTCAGATGCTTGGCAACTGACTCCTATTTATGACGGTGTCCGGAGGTCATGTGATCATCCCTGATGACCTTCCGATCAGCAAAGTCAATGGAGAAGCCAGATTCACTTAACAAACCGGGTTACTAACTTATCAAGTGCAGTGATTCACTTAACAACCGACAAGAGAGGTTGTCATATGGGGCAAAACTCACCGAACAAATGTCTCGCTTAAACAGCAGAAATGATAGGCTCAGTTGTGGTCATAAATTGAGGACTATCTGTAACCCTAAATGCAAAGGAGATATATATATATATATATATATATATAGTCACATCAAGATGATTGTATCTTGTCCACTCACACTTTCTGTCCATATCATTATGGCAACTGGACCAGATCAATGCTGCGCCCTGTGACTGTGGACAGGGGCTGCGGTTTAATCCTAATCTATATTGACCACTCATTTCTACGTCTGCCAATTTGCATCAGGGTCTTGTCTTAAGCAGTGGCCCAGGCCTGCCCCATTTTCTCACATGAATCTATAACCAGCAGGTGGGGTTTTTTTTAAGAAAAATCATAGCTTTCTCATTAATGTCCATCTCGATGAAAGGCGAGCTGATCTACCACCCCGATGCCAGGATGCGTCTGTCTTAATATTTATCCACTTTCATCCCTAATCTGCTTAGCCTCTCAAAACTCCTTTTGCACAGGCAGCAAAATGGGGAGGAGGGGGAGGAGGCTGGGGGTGGACAATGGCGGGGAATGGCAATTCATCATTTATGGGTTGTTTGTATTTTGGAAACCCCATCCGTTAAAGCTCAGGGAAAAAAAGTCTTCGGGCAGAACTTGCTCGGATCCTCTTATTTTCTATCTGTAATGGCAAAAGTGTTTATCTGAACAATTGTCCATGGGCTCTTGTGTTCAGTTGCACCAATGGGGGGGAGGGGGTCTGCTAGGGTTGGGGTTGGGGGACAAAGAGTTGGGGCTGGTAGTGTTGGTGATGTTAGAGGCAGCAGAGGTCAGGAACGTATTCAAGGGTTTGGGAGAGACAGAGACATTTGGGGAAGGTCAAGACAGAGAGTGAGATTTGATGGACAGGTTTTGGACTTATTCAATATTTTGGGAGGGAAGGGGAGGGAAAGAGCGTGGACGGAGGAAGAGAACAGAGGATAAAAGATAGAAGGAGGGAGGGAGGAATGAAAGGAAGGAAAGGGAGGAAGGAAGAAGGGGAGGAAGGAAGGAAGAATTAAAGGGTGGGGTGGGAGAAAAGGAAGGAGGGAGGGAGGAAGGAAGGGGAGGATAGAAGGAAGAAGGAAAGGAAAGAAAGACAAGGAAGGAGGATGGGGAAGAGGGAGGATAGAAGGAAGGAGGAGGAAGGAGGAAGGGAAGGAATGAAGGGAAGGGAAGAAGGGAGGGAGGGAGGAAGAAAGGAAGGATGAAGGGGTGGGAGAAAAGGAAGGATGGAGGGAGGAAGGAATGTAGGAAGGAAGGAAGAGGAGGATAGAAGGAAGGGGAAGGAAGAAGGAGAAAAGGAAGGAAAGACAAGGAGGGAAGATGGGGAAGATGAGGGAGGATAGATGGAAGGAGGAGGAAGGGAAGGAATGAAGGGAAGGGAAGGGAAGGAGGAAGGAAGGGAAGAAGGGAGGGAGAAAAGGAAGAAAGGAAGGAAGGAAGAAGGCAGGCAGGAAGGAAGGAAAGAAAAAGGAAAGGAAGGAAGTAAACAAACATAGGAATTCTTGAAAAATCGTCTTTTGGCTAGGAATCACGGAAAGGAGGCAGTGAGCAAAGAAATAACAAACGCAAACGAACAAAAACGCGAGGGAGGACAAAATTCCTTTCTCATCCCTTTCTGGCTGTACTAAGCCAGATGCTTCCATAGCGATCACCGAATTCCTTTTTGAAAGCTGTCTCCAGACTCCTCTACACCTTCCTAGAGTCAATTTCTGGGTCACAGAAATTGCACCAAGCAAGAGCTTCACTCTCGCTCTTGTCTTTGTTTCAAAAGGCCAGAAATCATGGGAAGAGGCTGACCATTGCGTGGCGGAGGGTGGGGGAGGCATGAGAAGAAGCAGAGTTATTCCTCTGGATATTAAGAGATTATCTGGGTGAAATAATGCAAGTAATCCTTGTCTTACAACCATTTGTTTAGTCACCGTTCAAAGTTATAACAGCACTGAAAAAAGGGACTTGTGGCCTTTTTTTCGACTTTACCACCATTGCAGCATCCTTACGGTCAAGGGATCAAAATTTGGATACTTGGCAACTAACTCAAGAGTTGCCAAAAGGATCATGGGATCATCTTTATGGCCTTCTGACAAGCAAGGGGGAATCCAGATTCAGTTAGCAACCGTGGAAATCATTAAAGTGCGGCAAAACTTACTTAGCAAATATCTCGTTCAGCAACGAAAATTTTGGGCTTATCTGTGGTCATAAATCGAGGAATACCTGTACTAAGCTGCAAAGGTACTTGACTCCCAGGGAGACGAGAGATCCAAGGAGCTAAAGGAGAGAATGAGGTGAGAAGGCTGACCAATGGGAAGAAACGCACTCCGCTGCTCCAGAAGAAATACCATGATACTATTTTCAAAGGTTTTTTTTTTTCTAGAGCAGTGTTTCTCAAACTTGGCACCTCTAAGAGGTGTGGACTTCAACTCCCAGAATTCCCCAGTCAGCAATGGACTGCTATGGGGTATCAAAAAGAGTTGTTACTTAATCAGGTAAGCTGCAGAAGGGTACCCGAGATGGATGGTTGTTTTAGAGATACAAGATGGCACGGTGATCACAAATCAGTGCAAAGTTGCTTAATGTTGTCCTTGGCCATGGAGTTGGGGATTTTAGTGAGACTCAGAGTATTGTAGCTTTTAATTCAAATACACACACACACACACAGGCAGAGAGACACAGCGAGAGAGACAGCGAGAGAGACAGAGTGACAGCGTGGGACAAAGAGATAGAGAGAGACACACAGAGAAAGAGACAGAAAAAGAGACAGAGAGAGAAAGAGACACAGAGAGAGAGAGACAGACAGACACAGAGAGGGAGAAAGAGAGAGAGACAGTGACAGAGTGAGACAGAAAGATAGAGAGAGTCAGAGAAAGAGAGAAAGAAAGAGACAGAGAGAGAAAGAGACAGACAGACAGAGTCAGAGAGACACAGAGAGACACACAGAGTGACGGAGATGGAGAGATAGAGAGACAGAGAGACACACAGAGAAAGAGAGAAAAGAGAGAGAGAAACAGAGACAGAGACAGAGAGACACACACACAGAAAAAGGGAGAGATAGAGACAGAGAAGAGAGAGAAAGAAGTTTCTAGACCTCACGGTTGAAGGCAACTTGGTGATCCTACACTGCTTAATGTTGATAGTGACCACAGAGTTGAGAACTTTAGTGAGACTTAAAGTATTGCAGCTTTAATTCAAAGAGAGGGGGGGAGGGAGGGATGGGGGGGAGAGAGAGAGAGAGAGAGAGAGAGAGAGAGAGAGAGAGAGAGAGAGATTCTACATCTCATGGTTAAGAACAACTTGATGGCCCTATAATACTTAATGCTGACCTTGGCACAGAGTTGGGAACGTTAGTGAGACTCAGAGTATCGGAGCTTCCATTTAAACACAGACAGGCAGACAAGTTTCTAGATCTCAGGGTTGAAAGCATACACTTCCAGAGATCTTTTGGAGCCCATTGACTGCAGGCTGCCTGAGATCACGCCTCGGGCAGACCTTCTGCCCAGGGTGTGCTGTTGTCCCCGATTCCTGATTAGCTTTCGACGCTGAGTGTTTAGATGGCAATTTATTGTTGCACCTGACCCCAGTTTTTCTTTTGGCTTGCAGAAGGCTGGACCACACTGCTTGGACCGTGACTGCTGCCCATAAACATGATTTATCACAGTCCTTTAGGGAGAAACACTCCTTCCCTCGGCATCAAGTTATTTTACCAGATGGGCCGTCTGTTACTTCACTGATAAGTCTGGACGGTGATTTAACTGATCGCAGAATGCAGTCTCCTATCTCCCCTAGATGTCATCTGTGAGTTAACAGCCTGCAAGCATTTTCTGACTTTCTCAAGAGCCCGTGTATCCAGGATTATAGACAGTTTTTGACCCCCTTGGCAAGAAACATGTTTTAGTCGAACCGTGGAAGTGGAAAATAAGGACAGGTGTAGGATCTGCTCTTCGGAAAACTGACCAGAATCGGAGCACTTATTGAGTCTGTCATCTGCACCTCTATAACTGTCTGGTTTGGTTCTGCAACCCAACAAGACAGACACAGACTTCAGAAGATAATTAGAACTGCAGAAAAAACAATTGCTATCACCTGCCTCCCATTGAGGACCTGTATACTGCACTAGTCAAAAAGAGGGCTGTGAAAATATTTACAGACCCCTCGCATCCTGGACATAAATTGTTTCAACTCCTACCCTCAAAACGACGCTATAGAGCACTGCACACCAGAACAACTAGACACAAGAACAGTTTTTCCCCGAATGCCATCACTCTACTAAACTAATAATTCCCTCAACACTATCAAACTATTTACTAAGTCTGAACTACTATTAATCTTCTCATCGTTTCCACCACCCATCTCCTTCCACTTATGACTGTATGACTATAACCTTGTTGCTGGTATCCTTATGATTTATACTGACTGTTTCCTAATATGATTTGATCGTTTATTTGTACCCTGTGACTATCATTAAGTGTTGTACATTATGATTCTTGATGAACGTATCTTTTCTTTTATGTACACTGAGAGTGTATGCACCAAGACAAATTTCTTGTGTGTCCAATCACACTTGGCCAATAAAGAATTCTATTCTATTCTATTCTATTCTATTCTATTCTATTCTATTCTATTCTATTCTATTCTATTCTATTCTATTCTATTCTATTCTATTCTATTCTATTCTATTCTATTCTATCCTATTCTATCCTATCCTATCCTATCCTATCCTATCCTATCCTATCCTATCCTATCCTATCCTATCCTACTCTACTCTACTCTACTCTACTCTACTCTACTCTACTCTACTCTACTCTAGCCACCTGCATGTACACAGCTCCAAACTTTCCACTTCAATATTTTTTTTAATGAATTTTATTACAATTATAGTAGTCCTTGGCTTACACCCATTCAATTAGTTACAAATTATAAGGGCATTAAAAAAAAGGTGATATATGATTGGTTTTCACACTTACTACCGTTGCAGCATCTCCATGCTTAGGTGATCAAAATTTGGATGGTTGGCAATTGACATGTACATTTATGATGGTTGCAGCATTCCAAGGTTATTTGATCACCATTTATAACCTTCCCAGCTGGCTTCTGGCACATAAAGTCAATGAGGGAAGCCAGATTCGCTTAATGACCACATGATTCACTTAACAACTGTAATGATTCGCTTAACAACTGTGGCAAAAAAAGGCAGCAAATTGGGATGCAACTCATGCTAACAACTGTCTTGATAATCAACAGAAAGTTTGGGCTTAATCATTTTCATGATTTTTTTTAAAAAAAGCTGAGATGCCTTTGACAATGAAGGAACCTAGGATATGAAGAGGTTCCCACCCTCCAGGCCAGGGGCATTCTGGGAAAAATAAAATAGATTCCATACTTCTCCTGCCAGATCTGTCAATGGAAGTGTGTAGTGATGTTGCCTAATTATTGGATGCTGACCATGCTGGTCTATTTTGTGATCAAAACATAAAATTTAGAAAAAAGATCCACTCCTGAAATTACCCCTTCTGCTTCCCCAATTTTTTCCCTATCTCATCCCCCTGGGGAGGTCATCCATAGCTGTGAGGTTGCACCTAGATGTAGAGAAAAATTATCTTCAACGGTTGAATGCAAAAAAGTCCACTTTGTTCATAAAAATATTACATTTGGCTTGTGCTGCTTTTGATTAATTGATTGATTGATTGATTCATTATATGTTATCATGTTTATTTATTTATTTATTGGTTCAATTTATATGCCGTCCTTCTCCGGAGACTCAGGGCGGCTTACAATAGCCTTCATACTTTTTGTATATACCAATACAAATAAGCAATAGCCTTCATACTTTTTGTATATACCTGCTTAGTAGGGCTTTCGGGCCCCCACTAAGCGGTGTTCTTTTTTATACAAACTCAGCTTATTGCCCCCACAATCCGGGTCCTCATTTTACCTACTTCAAAAGGATGGAAGGCTGAGTCAACCTTGAGCCTGGTGAGATTCGAACTTGCAGTAATTGCAGGCAGCTGGTGTTACTTAACACCACTTTAATCTGCTGCGCTCTTGTTGAACCAGTTCAGTGGTGGGTTACCCCTGGTTTGGACCGGTTCTATAGAACCAGTAGTAAAACCAGAGGGAGGCTCCTCCCACTGACCCTGACATCATCAGAACGCTTCTGAGCACGCACAGAAGAGTGCGCGCGCATGCGGCCCCGTTGCGAACTGGTAGTAAAGATTAGTAGAACCCACCCCTGAGGTAGTTGAGCCAATTAGCAGGAGATGGTGAATTTGAGTTTTGCCTTAGGCATGAAAGCCAGCTGAGAGACTTTGAGCCAATCACCAGGAGTCCCACTTTAGGCAAGAAAGCCATCTGGATGAGTTTGGGCCAATCACCAGACGACCAAGAGTTCTAGTGCCGCCTTAGGTGGAAAGCTGTCTGGATAACTTCGGACCAATCACTGGGAGATGGTGAGTTCTAGTCCCGCTTTAGGCATGAAAGCTGGCTGAGTGACTTTGGGCCAGTCCCTCTCTTGCAACTCAACCAACCCATCTAGCAGGGTTCTTGTTGCTGTGGGGGTAGGAAGGAATATTGGGCATGTTTACCACCTTGATTTATATATAAACAACAATAAAGGCAGGATTAAATTAAAATAAGTTATTTTCAACTTCCGCAACACATAGCAACCACATAGATAGTCTCCAAGCCTTTGGAAAATTCCTCCCAGCTTCTGAAGCTGGGGGGAATTGGGATTCAGTCATCGGTGGTTTAGAAACAGAAAGTAAAATAAAAGATTCACAAGAAAAGCAAGTTTGGGTGGGCCAAGGAGAAGGCATAAAATGGCTTTGACAGGGAGGCGGGCAGGATAACGGTGCCTGATTAAGTAAAGCTTGCTGCCTTCCTCGCCTTGCACAGGCTAAACTAAATGGTTATAATAATCCGAAGGGTCTTGCCCTTTTCATCTAATGCCTGGGAGATTTCTTGTCTAGGCTCTCCAATTCTTAAAGATATATTTGTGTTCAAAGATTGTAAGCTGCCGGGGAAGATCAGGAGCTTACAACCAGGAGGCATTAAAGGAGGAGAAAGATCTAGGCTTACGCTGAAACTTAAAATGGAACAAACTGGATCTTCTTCTACCTTCTACCTGTCTGTCTTTTTAACCGTGTGAGACAATGCTGAGATATATAGGGAGGGATGTCAAACCTTCCCTTAAGCCAGCCAGGAACCATGGCTGCATTTCTGACCTCGTCTTGGCCAGCATTCCCAATTTTTGGAAACTTTGGTGTTTTCTGAGCTTGGTTATTTGTTTGTAGATGTTTCATTACCCAACTAGATAACATAATTGGTGTGATTGAGTGCAGGGGTGGGGTCCTGGGAGTTTGCAGGGTTCGGGTGATCCTCTAGCCAAGGATCGCCGGGGTTCGGCGAACCCCCCAAATGCCACGCCTGGCTGGCCACGCCCACCTCTCCCCTCCCCTCTCAGGAGTCTCCATGCAACCCGTTCATCATTCCAGGTAAGTACAGGGGCCGCACGGAGGGTCTGGGAGGGCCTCAGATAGCTCCACGGGCTAGATAGCCTGTTATTAACACCCAGCTATCTGCAATTATGTGAGTTCGAGGCTCAAGGTTGACTCAGCCTTCCATCCTTTCTAAGGTAGGTAAATTGAGGACCCAGTTTGTGGGGGCAATAAGCTGACTTTGTATAAAATATACAAAAGTATGAAGGCTATTGCTTAACGCATTGTAAGCCGCCCTGAGTCTCTGGAGAAGGGTGGCATATAAATCTAATTTAAAAAAAACAAAAAAAAAACCCCAGGCCTACCGGAAGTTCCGGAAGTCCAGAAACGGGCCTGTTTCTGGCCTCCGGAGGGCCTCCGGAGCCCGGGGGAAACAGTTTTCCCCCTCCCCCCACGCCGTGGTGCAGGTGGCCAACTAGGCCACGCCCACCATGGCCACGCCCACCCAGCAACGGGGCAGCGAACCTGTTGCTAAAGGATCTGAAACCCACCCAACTGAGTGTTTATATATAGGGAGTCCTCGACTTACAACCATTCGTTTAGTGACCATTTGAAGTTACAGCAGCAGGGAAAAAAGTGACTTAGGATCATTTTTCACCTTTATGATTGTTGCAGCCATCCCCATGGTCTTGTGATCAAAATTCGGAGGTTTGGCAGTATGACGATGATGATCTGTCCCCCCCTACAGAGACCCACAAAAACACAGCCAGTCGAGGGTTAAGAAGCACTTGGCACACTCCACAGTTCTTATCTCAAACTTGGCAGCGATATGCACACCGTCTGCCAAGGGATTTAATAGTTCACAAAAGAAAATCACCTACGTAGCTTTGCCAAAATCCGTTCTTTTAACTCCAAAGACTACTAGATTGCGTTTTTGTTCGTCACAGAGATCATGAACCACCCTCCTGTCTTATATAGGCTCTGGGTGTGGTCCAGTGACTCATTGATCCTGTGACTCCAGTCCAGTGACTCAGGTCTATTCCCTCATGCGTCTCCGCAGCTGCTGTAAGCGTTTATCTCGCCTTCTTTGGCGTGCGTCCAGGAATGACGTCTCTCCCTCACTCTCATCTGAGACACCTGTTTCCCCACTACTTGGCTCTCTTTCAGCTGGCACCTGAGACGGTGCCAGAGGGGGGGGGGCTGGGAGATCTGGCTGGCTCCTCTTCCTCCTGCTCAGAGCTTCCTTCCTCCAATGGGATAGGCTCAGAGGACGGGGCCACAACAGATGGCAGTATCCCAGGGTCATGTGAACTTCTGACAAGCAAGTCAATGTTTAAGACAGATTCACTTAACAACCGTGTTACTAATTTAAGAATTGCAGTGATTCCCTTAGCAACTGTGTCTTTGGGTCTTGATCTTAATAGTTTTTGAATCTTTGAGTCTTATAGCCTTATACAGGTAGTCCTTGACTTACAACCATTCATTTAGTGACTGTTTGAAGTTACAATGGCACTGAAAAAAAGTGACTTAAGACTAGTTCTCACACTTACAACATGTTGCAGCCTCTGCATGGTCATGTGATCAAAAATTGGATGCAACTGGTTCGTTTTTAGGACGGTTGCAGTATCCTGGAGTCACGTGATTACTCTTTGCGACCTCCAGGCAGGCAAAGTCAATGGGGAAGCCACATTCACTTCACAACTGTGTGACTAACTTAACAGCCGCAGTGACTCACTTAACAACCGTGGCAAGAAAAGTTTAAAATGGGGCCAAACTCACTTAACAATTGTCTTGCTTAGCAACAAAAATGTTGGGTTCAGTTCAGAGGTGGACTGCTACGGGTTCGCAGGAGTTCCGGAGAACCTCTAGCTAAGATTCTGTACAGTTTGGAGAACCCACAAATCCCCCTCCCAGGAGACCCCACATGGCCTGTTTTGGATGCAGGTAAGTGCAGGGCATGCACGGAGGCTCGGTGAGGACAAAAAATGGCCTACCGGAAGTTTGGGAAGGGCCTCTGGAGCCTGGGGAGGCCATTTTTGCCTTCCTGGAGGCTTAAGGAAAGCCTCCGGAGCCCGGGGAGGGCAAAAACGCTCCCCACCGTGGTGCAGGAGGCTAACGACCAGTTCGTTCTCACAGGGAGGGACTACTCAGGGTACCGTCAGTCAAATTGTGCCGACTGGCGACTCCCAGGGGGAGGGCCTTCTCTGTAAGGACTCCAACCCTTTGGAATGAACTGCCCCCTGATATACGAAACATCCCTAATCTCCGTGCTTTCCGCTCTGCCCTCAAGACCCTGATGTTCAATCAGGCGGGGCTTAGCATGTTAACTGGGAATGATTAAAATATTATCTAATTCTGGGTTTTATTTAATTTGGGCTAAACTATGCTATAATTTTAATTATCAATTTTATGATGTTTATGTATCTTTTATTTTTTCTTGACTGTACACCGCCTTGAGTCCTGCAGGAGAAAGGCGGTACAGAAATATAATAAATAAATAAATAAAATAAATAACCAGGCCATGCCCACTATGACCACGCCCACTCAGCAACTGGGCAGAGAACCTCTTGCTAAAATTTTTGAAGCCCATCCTTGGTTCAGTTATGGTCATAAATTGAGGACTACATGTAATCTTTGAGTCTTAGTGATGGGAAACCTCAGTAGGAAATAGAAAAGCAAAAGGAAAGGAAATTAAACCAATAGGAAATTAAAGAAAGGAGTAGAAAGAAAAGTTTTCCGCTACGGCCATGTTCTTTGAACCAGGACCAGTTTTCCTCATTATGTTTTAGATTCAGACAGTCACTTTTACAATCTCCAAAAGGGCACTTACATTGTCTGGGCTTGTCAGGGTCTTCCTTTCTAGCCTTAATTGTCTCTTCTCATCTTTATCTCTTCTCGAATGCAAGAAAGGAAAATTATCCTCCGCCTTCGGTTCCTGGCGATCAACCATAAATGCACGAAGCACGCAGGTTAGTCTGACCTTTGTCTTCTTAATGCGTAACATTAGCCCAGGTTTCTCACTTTCCATTTTTACTTTCCTAATGAGGCTTTTACTTACTATGGGGCATGTGGAGTGAGTCGAGGATGTGCTAGGAAAATTGATTAGGTTTGGGCCAGGTTGAGGATGTAGAAGAATGGGAAGAAGTAAAGGGGACAGGTGGGATTAAGGAGCTTCTAAAATATCCTCTGAATAACCACAAACTACTATTAAAGTTAGTTAATGCAGCTGTAGAGGTGGTCAACAGTATTAAGTATCTGGGGTTGCAGATAACTAACTATCTGAACTGGGATCTCCAAACGTCATCCTTAGTGACGCGTGCAAACCAGTGTCTGCAATTCCTGTGTCAGATGAGGAGAGCACATCTTTCTCCTTCTGTCCCAGCAGGATTGAGAGCATTTTAACAAAGTGCATCCCTGTTTGGTTTGGCGGCCATGATGCCTCAGATAGAAAGTCCATACAGAGAGTGGTAAGGGCAGCCGAGAAGATTATACGAAGCTCGCTTCCCATTATTCAGGATATTGCTTATAAACGTTATGTGCTTACAGCCCAAAGCATTGTTAGAGAACCCACACACCCTCTTCACGGTCTGTTTCTGTTGCTCCCCTCTGGGAGGAAGGGAAGTGGGGGAGAGAGAGAGTGGGGGGAGAGAGAAAGAGAGAGAGACAAAGATGGAATTGCACAGCAGGTGTCGAAATGGAGTCACAGAAACTGACACGAGTTTCCCTTTTTCCCTGCTTCTTTTTTCTATGTGCATTGTGATTTATCTTGTGATGCTCCTGTTTGTCTGATTAACTTCTCTGCTGTAAATATATAAAATAAATATATTTACTGTTATTTATTTAAATATTTTATATAGTTTTATATTTTATATATAATCTATCTATCTATTATATATATATATAATATATACATATATATATATGTTTTCTGAGGTTTTCGCGGGTGTTTATATGTAGGTCTTTGGTTATTCGGGTGTTCTCCCGCGTAGAATTGGATGTGTCTTGGCGACGTTTCGACGAAGTCTCATTCGTCATCTTCAGGCTGGTGTTCTCGGCTTCGTGCTTCTAGGAGCACAAAGCCGAGAACACCAGCCTGAAGATGACGAATGAGACTTCGTCGAAAGGTCACCAAGACACATCCAATTCTACACAGGAGAACACCCGAATAACCAAAGACATATATATATATATATATATATGGTAATCAGGCAAACAGGAGCTTCATGAGGTAAATCAAGAACACCATCCAGAGCAGATAGAAGAAAAAGACGGGAAAAAAGGGAAACTCCCCCTTTCCACCCACAACAACCAATCATAGCGTAGATTGCCTCAGGCAGGGCCTGCCCGCACTCTCCAATTAATCAACTACAATTGTGTCTTTTGGTCCATTGTACCCTTTAGTGTATTTAGTGTTAAATTAAATATCCTGATAATGTTTGCATTCCAACAACATGCAGGCATTTAGCCTCCAAACCTAACTATCTTCCATGAATTTCTTCAAACTCTGTTTCAAGTCCTGTCTTGTGACAGGGAGTTCCACACGTTAATTAGGTGCCATCCAAAGCCCTTCTCTGTTTTTTTTTGCTCTGTCTCCTGCCAGTCAAGGGTCATAAGCTAAATATGGATCTCATTTATACAAAATAGTGTTGGTTAAACAAATGACAGTCATGTAAATTATTTTATAAATATAGACATACTTGAATAATATTTGCATTAGATAAGTAGTAGGGAACAAAGTATGTAGGCTTTCAAAGGAAAGAATCTTTTGGGATTGCTTTTGTGCTTGTTTGGGACGTCAACACATTAGTTCTAGTCTAAGCATCTTTTTAAATACGCCGTTAATTCTTTGTTTTCAGCAACCTGTTTATGTCTGTTCTTGAGCCATTCTATGTTGTCATTTATGACTTTAATCATGATAGACACACTGCCTTGGGATGAGCTTTGGCTGATTAAGGTAGTTATTTTTAATCAGAAGGGATGTAGCAATGGGGATTTTTCATGCAACTAAAAATATTGGAAAAAGACTGTTACGTTCGTTTCCACAGTATCCGGAATATTTGTCCCACATAAGCTCCCATGGTTGAAAGTGTCCATGTGTGCATATCGGTGTGCGTCTATATACACACATTTGGGTTCGTGTGTAGAGTCTTGTACAGGTAGCCCTCGACATCACTGGAGGTTTTCATGAAAAGATTGTCTGCCATTTCTCCAGCACGGTACAAGTTTTCCTGCTTGAGCACGGGGTTGGACTAGAAGACCTCCAAGGTCCCTTCCAACTCTGTTATTCTCTTAAGAAGAGGCTTGTCCCCTCAGCTGCCCCCGTTGGTCCTACTGCATCTTCTTGGCAACCCTGCCATTTGTTTGCCAGAAGGAAAAGCAGAAAATTATTCAAGTCTGAAATGTTTTAATGGGCCGACGTCAGCTTCCAGCATTTTGCAAAGATGCTCAGAGAAAAGGGACTGAGGGGTGGGGAGGACTTTTACCCATAAGGATCAAACCTGGTAAAAAAAAGGGTACTTTTGCTCCTGACCTGAACTCCCACTCTGTCCCCCCCTACCCTGAAGCCCACAACTCAGTATACTAACTTCCCCCATCCGCCATCCCAACCCTGGACCCCAATTATTATTCCGCTCGTCACCTTCCTAAGAAAAATAGAAGCATTAGATGGAGAACTGTTTTCATATTTGATGGAGGAGTAGATAAACGGCAGTCAGGTTGCATTGATAAGGCCCTGCTCTAGGCATCTCCTCTTTCTGAGAAAGCTCTTACTATGCATAGACCAGACTATCTGTTCGGCTGCACCTTGACACAAATCTATCTGCACGTAAGATGAGCCAATTCCTTCAAAAATTACAGCACTGGGGATTGAATGGAGGAGATGGGGAGGGGTGTGTGTGGAGTAGGGGAAAGGGAAGTTGGGAGGAAGAAGGATGCACAAATTCTTTCCGAAGACTTATTCCACCTTTTAGCAGAACCATGGCTCCTGCAAGGATCCCTCTCTCCCTCTCCCTCCCTCCTTCTCTCTGGCCTCTCTTTTTCCCTCTCTCCTTCTCTCTTTCATTCTCTCCCTCTCCTTTCCCACTCCTCTCTTCTCTCTCTGTCTCATCTCCTTCTCTCTCCCTCTTTGCCTCTTCTCTCCCTCTCTTCTCTCTTTAATTCTCTCCCTCTCTTTCTCCCTTTTCTTCTCTGTCCCTTCGGTCTCCCTCTCTCTTTCCTTCCCTCCCTTTTCTCTTTCCCCCCCTCTCTTACTGTCTCTCTTTCTCCCTTTCCCTCCCTCTTTCCCCCTCTCTCTTTCCTTCCCTCTTTCTTTCTCTGCCCTCTCTCTTCCTCTATCTCTCCCTTCTTGCATTCTTTCTCTCTCCATCACTCTTTCATTTTCCCTCCCTCCCTCTGCCCCCTCTCTTTCCCTCTCTCCCTCTCTCTTTCATTCTCTCCCTCTCTTTCTCCTTTTTCCTCTCTGTCTCTTCTGTCTCCCTCTCTCTCTCCTTCCCTCTCTTTTCTCCTTCCCTCTTTCCCTCTCTCTCCCGTGTGTCTCTCTTTCTCCCTCTCCTTCCCTCCCTCTCTTTTCTGTTCCTCTTTCCTTCCCTCTCTCTTTTGCTGCCCTCTCTCTTCCTCTCTCTTTCCCTTCCCTTCTTTCATTCACTTTCTTTCTCCATCACCATTTCTTTTTCCCTCCCTCTCTCCCTTCCTCCCACTCTGGAAATTCTGGGAATTGAAGGCCACATATCTTAAAGTTGCCAAGTTTGTGCTGGGGATACAGATATATAGATGGGCCAATATAGGCGATCAGAATGTGCAAATAGATCTTTTGATAGAAGAGTGCATCATCAGAACAAGCCCACTCACTAAAAAAGGGTGTTCCTGTTGGTGATAGAGGTGGGATGGTCTTTTTGTCTTTGGAAGCCTGAACAGAAGGCCTCTTTATGTGGGGGCAGCAGGGGCTGCCCCAAAGAAGAGGGAGTCAAGCTATTCTCCAAAGCACCTGAGGGCAGGACAAGAAGCAATGGGTGGAAACTAATCAAGGAGAGAAGCAACTTAGAACTAAGGAGAAATTTCCTGTCAGTTAGAACAATTAATCAGTGGAACAACTTGCCTCCAGAAGTTGTAAATGCCCCAACACTGGATATTTTTAAGAAGATGTTGGATAACTATTAGTCTGGAGTGGTGTAGGGTTTCCTGCCTAAGCAGGGGGCTGGACTAGAAGACCTCCAAGGTCCCTTCCAACTCAGTTATTCTATTCTATTCTATTCTATTCTATTCTATTCTATTCTATTCTATTCTATTCTATTCTATTCTATTCTATTCTAAGGCCTGCTTTTTTTCTGGAAGGACTTTTTGCTTTAAGTATGATTTAAGAAACGTACGAGCCTGACGTGGAGATGGCTCCCAAACTTTTAACATTGCGCAGACAATAAACTGAGCAACCCAAATCTTTACCTGTCACAATTTTCCTCAAAACGCTCTTTTGCACTGCTCTTTCGTAAATCTGTTCTCAATGGGTGTCTATGGGTGCGCGTGCATGTGAAATAAATTAGCACAGGAATAAAAAAGGTTGCAGATTTATACTCTTTTTTTTACATTTTCTCTCTGGTGATACATCAGGAGGAAAAAGTCAAGGAGAAAGCATTATTTAGAAGGTAAACTTTCCCTGAAAAACAATATCTAAAGCCTGCCTCTCGTTCCCAAAAATTGTAATTGGAGGAATATAATGTCAGCTCGCCTGCATGAACCTCCGTGGTTTTATTCTGCAGCCGTTCAAATTGCTCTCCCTCCCAGCGATTGGACAAAAAGATCACGCCGTGTCACCGGAAGGGAATTCTAAATGAATTTGGCACCTCTAAAGACTTCAGCCGCATGTCGTTTTGTGCCGGGCGACATGACTTTTTATCATCCTAAGAGCCACGAGGCAGATGATTTGCTCCAGAGGAAGGATAGCAGTGCCTGAAGTCACAAAGCAGGCTGGGGACTCTTCACAATGAGAGCCCCTTGGGGAAAATTGAGGATGTGAAGTTTTGTGGCAATGATGGATGCTCGGCTCCAGAGACGCCCTGCACCTCCCTAAGAAAATTAAAAGCCTATTTGCCATGGTACTAACAACCCATCAAGCCATGATCTCCCTATTACCCGTCAGCTGGGCCTTCTCCTTTTACAAGGACAATAAAAAAGCAACTCAAAACCAGGAAGCGTTTTACTTAGAAGACTAACGGACAAGGTTGCCTTTAAAAGAAGACGGATTTGAGGAGCAATTGTTGGACCTGCTTTGAAGGAATTAGAATTTACATCTGCCGTTTACATCCGTTGCTGTGAAAGATTGTGTCAGGGTTCCTGGACTACTTGACTTGGGAAGTGCCAAATTTTAGTCAGGAGACGGTCTGGTTTGGCGAGAGAATGGGAAATTGTTACTGCTAAGCCATTCAGAACTAAGGATCCTTGGGGTTCTCCTGGACCTCATCCAGAAGTGAAATCCAGCAGGTTCTAACAGGTTCTGGAGAACCGGTAGCAGAAATTTTGAGCAGTTCAGAGAAATTCCGAGCAAATTCCATCTCTGGCTGGCCCCAGAGTGGGGTGGGAATGGAGTTTTTGCAGTATCTTTCCCCTGATACCAAGCCACCAAGCTACGTCCACCAAGTCACACCACGCCCACCAAGCCATGCCCACAGAACCAATAGTAAAAAAAAAAAAATTGGATTTCAACACTATCCTCATCCAACAGAACCCAAGTAACCCAAGTAGTAAAACAAGTTGGATTTCACTACTGCCCTGATCTAGTCTAATGTAATGGATGATAGGTGATTGAAGAGTTGAAGGACCAGGTTAGAAACAGATCATTATGAAGGAAATCTACCTATGTGGTAGGAAATCTACCTACCAAAAATCAACACTGACTTAACGGCATATCTTCAGCGTTATCATTTGCTGGAGCTCACTCAGGAGAATGTTCTTTAGGAGCAGCTTCTCAACTTCAAGGAAGAGGCCTCCCAAGGACAGGAGTCTACAAAATCATGAATAGCATCAGTTCCAAATGCAGATTTTGTTTCATTTCCATTTAAAATCGACTAAGAAAACCAGATCTGGTCTGTTGAAATCTGAATGGTAGGTAGTAGGATACGTAAGCACCAAATGATGAAACATCCATCTTCGCTTCCATCTTACCCTTCCTCTGGATTTCCACCAGCCCGATCTGGCAGTCCTAATTTAATTCACAATAAATATAGTTGACATGGTGACTGTCCATGTTTCATATTTTCCCTTTATAGCACATTAAACTGCTTTCTGAGATCGGGAAAGGAAGCTTCTGAAGGCCTCAGGCTGTGCAGCTGTGGTTTGAAATAAAAGTGGCTACTATCAGTCGCCTGCTTTACGCAATGTGTATTTACCACAATATTCCTATCAACTTGGTCAGGAACCCAAAATTAAGAATACGATTTAAATAAGATTCAATTTTTTTTGCCTCCCCCCCTCCAAAAGCATTAGCAATGCTCTGGAGTTGTTTTTGGTTCTCATGCAGACAGACAATTATCCTCATTGTGGGGGTTCTGGAATTGTTGTTATCCCATTTCTTTCTTTCTTTTGTTCTTTTTTTCTCTCATCTGCATATTGGGACTTTGCACAGTATGGACTTACTCTTGTTCTGGGCAGACCCAGAGAGCCATAGAAGCTGGAACTAGATACCAACATCAATACATGATTGCATTTAACAGACGTTGTTAACATATCACAAAGAATGGAATAAAGTTCCTTCTGATAAATAAAAAAAATAAAATAAATAAAAGTCCAAGTAAAGTCCTGGGCTATATAAACTTGTACTGGTGTATGTGTATTTAAGGGGCTGAGGAAACATCCTCTCCCTGAGTTTAGTTATTTTTTTTCCTTCCTTCCTTCCTTCCTTCCTTCCTTCCTTCCTTCCTTCCTTCCTTCCTTCCTTCCTTCCTTCCTTCCCTCCCTCCCTCCCTCCCTCCCTCCCTCCCTCCCTCCCTCCCTCCCTCCCTCCTTCCTTCCTTCCTTCCTTCCTTCCTTCCTTCCTTCGGTTAGAAGAAATATCCTTCTGGGTTCAGCTCCAAGTGGGGGGAAAAGACACTGGAAATATGGAGACTGCTTGGAAAGATGGTTTAATGGTGGACAGGATCACATGGTTTGTGTTCCTGAACAGAAAAAGGGTGAGACACAGCGAGTCCCTGGGTTTTATGCCCTCTCTGGATTTGAACTTTCTGGGGCCCCAAAAGAGTATCCTGATTGGTTGTCAGACTCCCAGGGGGTGGGGGTCTTGCTGGCTGATGTAATCTTCCCAGGTGCCATGTGGTAATATTCTGTTGCTTGATATTTATTTATTTATTTATTTATTTATTTATTTATTTATTTATTTATTTATTTATTTATTTATTTATTTATTTATTCATTCAATTTATATGCCGCCCTTCTCCGGAGACTCAGGGCGGCTTACAATGCTTTAAGCAATAGTCTTCATACTTTGGTATATATCTGCTTAGTAGGGCTTTCGCCCCCCTCCCCCAAGCGGTGTTCTTTTTTATACAAAGTCAGCTTATTGCCCCCACAATCCGGGTCCTCAATAGATGGGTCCTTTTGTGTGTGTTTCTGTTGCTAGATGGGTCCTATTGTGTTGCAGATGGTGGTCCTTTGACAAAGTGGGTGGGGGGCAGGAAGGTGGGAGCTGCTTTGTCTTTAAAACATGTTTCTCCATTTCTCTACCAGGGAAATATAATATTCTGCCTTTTTAATATTTCCTAAAACATTTCATTCTTCTAGAAAAGGGGTGGGTGCTAACTTCCTACACTTCCTTCCTTCCTTCCCTCCCTCCCTCCTGCCTCCCTCCCTCCCTCCCTCCTCTCCCTCTCCTTCCTTCTTCTTTTCCTTCCTTCCTTCTTTTTCTTTTCCTTCCTTCCTTCCTTCCCTCCCTCCCTCCCTTCTGCCTCCTTCCTTCCTTCCCTCTCTTCTCTCCCTTCCTTCCTTCCTTCCTTCCTTCCTTCCTTCCTTCCTTCCTTCCTTCCTTCCTTCCCTGCCTCCCTCCCTCCCTCCCTCCCTCCCTTCCTTTTCTTCCCTTCCTCCCTCCTTCCTTTCCTCCTCCTTCCTCCCTTCCATCCTTCCTCCTCCTCCTCCTCTTTCCCGCCACTCCCAAAGCTGTTTCAACAGAAAGAAAAAAATTAAAAAAGAAAGAAAAGAAATATAACTAAAGGAGGTCGTAGGATTTTTTTTTCCTTGAAATCCTAATGGGAATGACGACATTTCAAATTCACCCAATTTTGCCTGCCTTTCTCACTTGCAATGATGGTACTATTTGCACACATCAAAGCAAACAAGGCAGATCTATATATTTCACTCTCTTTTCCTTATTCTCTAGATCTGGCTAAAGTTTTCAGGGGCCATGCCTTTCGTCTCCCTGAATCGCAGGATCCTGCCTCGACAAAGTTCTTGGCTTGGGACATTTTGGGCAGATTTAAATTTCCCCGTCCAAGTCCCCCCCCACAGTGACGATTGGCCCAAAAATTAAGGAAGGAAGCAGTGCTGTTCCAAACAATCCTTCCTTTGCATATAGCCCGAAATTGGGGGAGGAAACTAGAACACACAACACAAAATAAAAGCACTTAACACAGCACAGATTTCCTTGCCCTGAGAGATCAGATGCTTTCCCCAAATTTCATTTTTGTGGTAAAATGGCACTTTCCATTCCTCTATAAAGTAAACTCTGTGTGTGTGTGTGTGTGTGTTGCCCCTTACACTTTTTCTCCTCCCCATCCTCCCTCCCTCTTTTTCTCCTTCAGTCGCTAAACTGGCATCTGTTGGTGTGTTTGCATTGTACAAACAGATGTCCGACTGTTTTCAAAGCCAACAGGCGGTCTCTGTCAGGTACCAAACATTTAGCCATCCGGTCTCCCTCTCCGCTGTCTTTTTGTAAACCCAGTGAAAGGAAAGGAAACTTCAGCAGGAGGGGAATCGTCACAACACGCATACACAAAAGTTTTCTTCGCAGGGTCTGTTTAGCGCAGCTCACGCTAGCATCTTGCTGGAATAATCAATGAGGTTGAATTTCATGGCTGATAAAAAGTTTACTTGCATGATTGAAGGGGTGGGGAAAAAGATAAGGTTTTGAGAGCTCTGGTTGGCTGATGAACGGCCAATGGCATGGACTACAGAAGAGGCTGTCTGAATTTAAATAAACCGTTTAAATATGAGCCAGCCGTGTGCAGCAGCTGCCAAAAAAGCCAAGACAGTTCCAGACTGCATAAACAGAGGGATAGAATCAAGATCACCTGAAGTGTTAATACCACTTTATAAGGCCTTGGTAAGGCCATACTTGGAATATTGCATTCAGTTTTGGTTGCCACGATGTAAAAAAGATGTGGAGACTTTAGAAAGAGTGCAGAGAAGAGCAACAAAGATGATGAGGGGACTGGAGGCTAAAACATATGAAGAACAGTTGCAGGAACTGGGAATGTCTAGTTTAATGAAAAGAAGGACTAGGGGAGACAGGATAGCAGCATTCCAATATCTCAGGGGCTGCCCCAAAGAAGAGGCAGTCAAGCTATTCTCCAAAGCACCTGAAGGCAGGACAAGAAGCCAATGGATGGAAACTAATCAAGGAAAGAAGCAGCTTAGAACTAAGGAGAAATTTCCTGACAGTGAGAACAATTAACCAGTGGAACAACTTGCCTCTAGAAGTTGTGAATGCTCCAACAGTGGAAGTTTTTAAGAAGATGTTGGATAACCATTTGTCTGAAATGTTATAGGGCAGTGACGGCTAACCTTTTTGCCATCGTGTGCCTGAAGCGGAGGTGGGGGTGGTAGGGGGGATTGCGCGCATGCATGCCCACACCCATAATTCTATGCACCCCGCCCTTGCACATGTGTGCGCAACCCCCCCTGCTCCTGGCACTCCTGGGAGGGCCAGGTAGGCCCGTTTGTCTCTCTCCCCAGGCTCCAGAGCCTTTCTAGGACCTTGGGGAGGGTGAAAATGGCCTTCCCCACCCTCCCAAAGGCCCTCCAGAGGCCAGAAATGGCCCATTTGCCAATTTCCGGTCTCACTGGAGCTGAGCTCGCGTGCCCACCGATATGGCTACACGTGTGCCATAGGTTCGCCATCATGGTTATAGGGTTTCCTGCCTAAGCAGGGGGTTGGGCTAGAAGACCTCCAAGGTCCCTTCCAGCTCTGTTATTCTATTCTATTCTTGAATGCATTTTCCTGAAGAGTAAGAGGCAAACCAGGGGACTTTGTGGAATCTGATGCTCTCTGAGCTTGGTTGCTTTCTTGAAAACGTTTCATGGCCCAACTGGGTAACATCATCAGTTTGCAAACCCCACTCTTTTCTAGCACTGATGATGTTACCTAATTGGGTCATGAAAAGCCTGCGAGAAAAACATCCAACCTCAGACAGCATCTAGGATCCCACGATTCAACCCCAAGCTACAAATAATCTCTTTTATTGGTGCAGGAAAGTTTACATACCAGGATTTGGTGCTGGATTTAACTGGAAAAATAGGTTGTTTTCTGGAATGGGAAGGGATCGATGCTGGATGGTTTAAAATGTGGATGGAAGATAAATTTCTGATTGACTTTGGTTGTTAGAATAGAATAGAATAGAATTCTTTATTAGCCAAGTGTGATTGGACACACAAGGAATTTGTCTTTGGTGCATACACGCTCAGTGTACATAAAAGAAAAGATACATTCGTCAAGAATCATAAGGTACAACACTTAATGATAGTCATAGGGTACAAATAAGCAATCAAATCATATTAGGAAACAGTCAATATAAATCGTAAGGATACCAGCAACAAGGTTACAGTCATACAGTCATAAGTGGAAGGAGATGGGTGGTGGGAACGATGAGAAGATTAATAGTAGTGCAGACTTAGTAAATAGTTTGACAGTGTTGAGGGAATTATTTGTTTAGCAGAGAAAAAACTGTCCTTGTGTCTAGTTGTTCTGGTGTGCAGTGCTCTATAGCGTTGTTTTGAGGGTAGGAGTTGAAACAGTTTATGTCCAGGATGTGAGGGGTCTGTAAATATTTTCACAGCCCTCTTTTTGATTCGTGTACAAGTCCTCAGTGAAAGGCAGGTTGGTAGCCATTGTTATTTCTGCAGTTCTAATGATCCTCTGAAGTCTGTCTGTCTTGTTGGGTTGCAGAACCAAACCAGACAATTATGGAGGTGCAGATGACAGACTCAATAATTCCTCTGTAGAACTGGATCAGCAGCTCCTTGGGCAGTTTGAGCTTTCTGAGTTGGCGCAGAAAGAACATTCTTCGTTGTGCTTTTTTGACGATGTTTTTGATGTTAGAAATCCATTTTAGGTCTTGAGATATGATAGAACCTAGAAATTGGAAGGTCTCTACTGTTGATACTGTGTTGTTTAGAATTGTAAGAGATGGTAGTATGGGAGGGTTTCTCCTAAAGCCCACCACCATTTCTACGGTTTTGAGTGTGTGTTCATTTCCAGATTGTACTGATTGCACCATGAGGCTAGTTGTTCAACCTCTCGTCTGTATGTGAATTCATCATTGTCTCGATTGAGACCGATCACTGTTGTGTCATCTGCGAACTTCAGTAGTTTAAGAGATGGATCGTTTGAGATGCAGTCATTGGTTTATAGAGAGAAGAGAAGTGGAGAGAGCACACACCCTGTGCTTATTGTACAGGTATCTGATGTGATTCTGCTTAGCTTCGCCTGCTGCTTCCTGTCTGTTAGGAAGCTTATGATCCACTTACAAGTGTGTTCAGGTACCGCTAGCTGGTTTAGCTTAGTTAGAAGAATGTCCGGAATGATGGTATTGAATGCTGAACTAAAGTCTACAGAGAGGACCCTTGCGTAGGTTTTTGGAGATTCAAGATGTTGTAGGATGTAGTGCAGAGCCATATCACTAATAACACAAATATCACATAGAGAAACTTATAACCAGCACCCTGGTGGGTCTCGTCTCTTAGTCGAATCTACTTCAAAGACTATTCAGAAGATTAAAAAGAGATACTCACATTCCATAAACTCTTCCTTTGGGTCTTCACCTGATCCTGTTAAGTGTGGGTGCAAATCCTGCCACAGATTCTCAGTCTTATAGCCAAAGTAGCAGGACCACAATCAGGCTCTTTTTTCTTTTTGTCTTTTAACGACCCTGTAATCCCTTGGGGGTGGAGTCGAGGCAACTGAATGGAGCTGAGTGTTTACTGGCCGGATGCTTTTCCTGTCGCCAATGCGGAGTTCAATGCAGATATTTTCTCATTGTGCCCAGAGAGAGAAATATCTGCCGCTACCTCCTCTGCCTCCTCCTCCTCCTCCTCCCCTTCTTCCCCTTCTCCCTTCTCCTCCTCCTTCTCCCCTCCCCTCCCCGATCTTGGTTGTTTCCTTGCAGACATTTCATTACCCAGCTGGATAATATAATCAGTGCCAGAAGGGAATGTGTAATGAAACAAATGCAAGGAAACAACTAAGCTTAGAGAGCACCAAAGAGCCCACGGAATCAAGTCCTGTAAGACTTGGACAGGACACCACCAGGAAATATTCAGAAATGTATTCTGGTCTGGGAAGTCAAAAAAAATGTTCCAAAAATAGGCAAGCGATGTCCCTATTGTTGTCAAGCGAATGCCACGGATGGGAGTTTAGCTCACCTCGAAGATCAGTTTACTGATTGTACTATGACTGTAATTGTTGCAGTCTTGAACCCATTTTGCAATGACTATCTGTCAGAAGTTCTGCCTCAGCAATGATCGGAGTTGATGTACAAGTTAGGATCAACACATAGATAACAGAATAACAGAATAACAGAGTTGAAGTGATCTTGGAAGTCTTCTGCTTAGGCACGAGAACCTGTACCCATTTCAGGCAAATGGTTATCCAACATCTTCTTAAAAACTTCCAGTGCTGGAGCATTCACAACTTCTGGAGGCAAGTTGTTCCACTGATTAATTGTTCTAACTGTCAGGAAATTTCTCCTTAGTTCTAGGTTGGTTCTCTCCTTCATAGATCTCCAGGACAAAAAGAGAGAGATCTTCTCCTTGAAAACTTGTCCCCAACTTGGTCCTCCAGATCTCCAACAATATCCCCATGGTCAACTCCAAGTCCATCCACTATGCTGCTAGTCATTCTCTTCTCTTTCCTTTCAACTTTTCCAATAGAAGATCCTTCTCCAGACCGCTGAGTCTTCCTATCATATGTTTGAAGTAGGATAATTTAAATCTGGTCATTTGCGCATCGGTTGAAGAACTGCGAGTTGATTTATTTATTGATCCATTGATTGCTTTTCTTGGCTATCCATGGTTTTTTCCAGAGTCTTTTCAACCCCAAAGAAAGTTTATTTATTTATTTTATTATTCATATTTCTATGCCGCCCACTCTCCGAGGACTCTGGGCAGCTTACAACAATCGACAGTATACTAAATAGCATAATTGCCCCCAACAATCTGGATCCTCATTTCACCCATCTTGGAAGGATGAAAGGCTGAGTCAACCTTGAGCCGGTGAGATTTGATCCGCTGATCTGCTAAATTAGCAGTCAGCTGAAGTAGCTGCAGTACAGCACTCTAACCACTGCGCCACCTCGGCTCAACAGCATCCATTCTTTGTTCTACCCTGTTTCTTAAAGTCCAATTTTCACTTCTGTAGAGCATCACAGGAAAAACCACTCCACACAATTTGAACTTTGTAAGTATTTTGAATGTCTGAATTTCCTTTTCACAAATCATCAAACCACGGAAAGAACCATGCGATTTCTTGCTGAGTTTTGGTGGGAATCGGATGAACAAGATAATTGTGTAATATATCTCCCGCCCCAAAGATTGGTTAGTTCAGCAACTTGGTTAAATATTCTTTGGAATAAGTTGAAATACATTATAGGTAATCTTTGGCTTATGATCACAATTGAACTGAAAATTTCTGTTGTTAAATGAGACATTTGTTAAGTGAGTTTTGCCCTCATTTTACGACCTTTCTTGCCTGAGTTGTTAAGTGAATCACTGCAGTTGATAAGTTTTGTACATCGACAACCCAGTTGTTGAGTGAATCTGGCTTCCCCATTGACTTTGCTTGTGAGAAGGTCGCAAAAGGGGATCACATGACCTTGGGACACAGCAACGGTCATAACTATGAACCCGTCTGAATTTTGATCACGTGATCATGGGATGCTGCAAAGTTCGTAACTGTGAAAAATGATCATAAGTCACATTTTTCAAGTCGTCGTAACTTGGAATGTTCACTAAATGAACAGTTGTAAGTCGAGGACTGTCTGTTCCTATGAGTGAAAATGTCTTGAAGAAAAGTATGTGTGTGTGTATGAGGCTTTGGAATTACACCCCTTCCCCCAATAATTGGTTGATTCTTTAAGGGTCAGTCGCACAATCTGGTATAGGTATTCCTTGACGTATAACAATTCATTTACTGACTGTTTGAAGTTACAACAGCAGAGAAAAAAGTTACTTGCCCCAGTTTATAAAAGGAAGGAAGGAAGGAAGGAAAGAAAGAAAGAAAGAAGGAAGGAAAGAAGGAAGGAAGGGAGGGAGGAAATGAGATAGAAGAGGAAGGAAGTAGGAAAGAAGGAATGGGAGGAGCTGGATGGAAGGAAGGAAGGAAGGGATACAATGAAGGAAGAAAGGAAGGAAGGGGAGGAGAGGGAAGCAAAGAAGGAAGAAGGGGAGGAGACAAGGAAAGAAGGGAGAAGGGAGAAGGGAGACGGAAGGAAAGAAGAAAGAGAAGGAGACAAGGAAAGAAAGGAAGGAGATGGAAGGAAGGCAAGAAAGAAGGAAGAAAGAAAGAAAGGAGCGGAGATGGAAAAAAGGAAAGAAAGAAGAAAGGGGAGGGGAAGGAAGGAAAGAAGGAAGGAAAGAAGGAAGGGAGGGAATGAGACAGAAGAGGAAGGAAGGAAAGAAGGAATGGGAGGAACTGGAAGGAAGGAAGGGATACAATGAAGGAAGAAAGGAAGGAAGGGAAAGAGAGGGAAGCAAAGAAAGAAGGGAAGAAGAAAGGGGAGGAGAGGGAAAGAAGGGAGAAGGGAGAAGGAAGAAGGAAGAAGGAAGGAAGGAAAGGAGAAAAGGAAGGAGACAAGGAAAGAAGGGGAGGAGATGGAAGGAAGGAAAGAAAGAAGAAAGGGAAGGGGAAGGAAGGAAGGAGGGAATGGAGGAGCTGGAAGGAAGTAAGGGATAGAATGAAGGAAGAAAGGAAGGAATGGGAGGAGAGAGAAGGAAGGAAAGAAGGAAGGGAGGGAGAGAGGAAGGACGGAAGAAAGGAAGGAGGGGAGGAGATGAAAGGAAAGAAAGAAAGAAAGAAGGGGAGGGGAGGAGAAGGAAGGAAGGAAAGAAGGATGGGAAGGAGGAAGGAAGGAAGGGAGAAAGGGGAGGAGAGAGAAGGAAGGAAGGAAGGAATAGGAGGAGAGAGAAGGAAGAAAGAAGGGAGGGAGGAAGGAAGGAAGGAAGGGGAGGAGATGAAAGGAAGGAAAGAAAGAAAGAAGGGGAGGAGAAGGAAGGAAGGAAGGAGGGAGGGAGGAAGGAAGGTAGGTGTTTTGGGGGGGGGGGGAGAAACAGGGCTGGGAAAGTCATCCTGCTGTTGCAGAAACTGTCTGCTTCTTTTGCATCATCCCTGCAGCTGCTGCAGCCACAACCCTTTGGGATGCCTTCTGTCGGAGTCTCCGTCCTGCATTGTTTTGTGGGCCGGGCTGGGCCCGCCTCCCCTGAACCCAGGGCTGGAAGGGCAGCCCGGCCTATTCTTCTGCCCAGCTAACCCGGGTGCCTGTCCTTGGCCGCATTTCCTGGCATTCAGCCCCTGTCCAAGAGGCAGGGAAAGGCCCCGAAAACCCAGCCCAAGGGGAACAGACACCCCGTCTCCATTGAATGCAACGTGGCTGTGATTTTCCTCCTTAGAGAACCTGTGTCACTCAGGGTTGACACGAGGGGTCCTGGGTGCTCTCTGAGCTTGGTTGTTTCTTTGCAGGTGTTTCATTACCAAGCTACGCAACATCACCAGTGCTAGAAGGGAGTGGGGTTTGCTCTCATTAGGTTATAGCACTGATGACGTTACCTAGTTGGGTCATGAAACGTCTGGAAGAAAACCACCAAGCTCAGAGAGCACCAAGGACCCCTCGGGTCAACCCTGAGCGACACAGGTTCTCTTCTCTTCTGTCAATTGTTGATTTTGCCACAAATCGACAATTAAAATGTTATCTCGTCTTCTCTGCCCTTTCTTCCTTCCTTCCTTCCTTCCTCCCTCCCTCCCTCTCCTTCCTTCTTTTCTTCCTTCCTTCTTTCTTTTTTTTTAAAAAAATAATATTTATTAAATTTTCAAACATTAAAATACACAGTACAAAAAATAGAAAAGAGCAAAAAATAGAAAACCATAACACACAACAAAAACCAACAAACAAAAATGCACACATCAAAACTTAAACACTAGTGACATCGTTATCTCTATCCTAATTAACCTCTATACACAAATGCTACTTCTATCTCTATCTTAACTTACATCCTTATCTGATTTTCAATAACTTCTATTCACAATTCAATTTCATGAAAACCTTCCTTCCTTCTTTCTTCCTTTCCTTGCTTCCCTACTTCTCCTTCCTTCCTCCCTCCCTTCTTTCCCTCCCTCCCATTCCTTCGTTCTTTTCTTCCTTCCTTCCTTCTCTCCCTCCCTCCCTCTCCTTTCTTCTTCTCCTTTCTTCTTCTCCTTCCTTCCTCCCTCCCTTCTTTCCCTCCCTCCCATTCCTTCGTTCTTTTCTTCCTTCCTTCCTTCTCTCCCTCCCTCCCTCTCCTTTCTTCTTCTCCTTTCTTCTTCTCCTTCCTTCCTTTCCTTGATTACTTTCCTTCCTTCCCTCCTTCTTCTTTCTCTCCCTCCCTCCCTCTCCTTCCTTCTTCTCCTTCCTCCTTCCCTTCCCTTTCCTTCCTTCCTTTTTATTTATTTATTTTTATTTTAAATTTGATTTATATGCCGCCCTTCTCCAGAGACTCAGGGCGGCTTACAATGCGTTAAGCAATAGCCTTCATACTTTTGTATATTTATATTTATACAAAGTCAGCTTATTGCCCCCACAACTGGGTCCTCAATTTACCCACCTTAGAAAGGATGGAAGGCTGAGTCGACCTTGAGCCTGCCTGGGATTGAACTCAGAGAAATTACAGGCAGCTGGTGTTAATTGCTGCCTTTAGTAGGAGGCATTAGCCCTCTACGCTACACAGGCTCCTTCTTTCCTTCCTTCTCTCCCTCCCTCTCCTTCTTCTCCTCCCTCCCTCTCCCTCCTTCTTCTCCTTCCTTTCCTTCCTTCCTTCTCTCCCTCCCTCCCTCTCCTTCCCTCTTCTCCTTCCTCCCTCCCTCCCATTCCTTTTCCTTCCTTCCTTCCTTCCTTCCTTCCTTCCTTCCTTCCTTCCTTCCTTCCTTCTTTCCTTCCTTCCTTCTTTCCTTCCTTCTTTCTTTCTCTCCCTCCCTCTCCTCCCTCCCTCCCTTTCCTCCCTCCCTTCCTTCCTTCCTTCCTTCCTTCCTTCCTTCCTTCCTTCCCTCCCTCTCCTTCCCTCTTCTCCTTCCCCCCTCCCTCCCTCCCATTCCTTCCTTCCTTTCCCTCCTTCTTTCGTTTCTTCTCTCCCTCCCTCTTCTTCCTTCTTCTCCTTCCTTCTCTCCCTCCCATTCCTTCCTTCTTTCCTTCCTTCTTTCCTTCTCTCCCTCTCTCCCTCCTCCTTCTCCTCCCTCCCTCCCTCTCCTCCCTTCTTTGCCTTCCTTCCTTCCTTCCTTCCTTCCCTCCCTCCCTCCCTCCCCTCCCCTTCCTTCCTTCCCTCCCGCCCTTCTTTGTGCAATCTTTCCCTTTATTCTTCCCCGCTTCTTCCCACTCTTCCTTTCTGGCTCAGCCCCCACTGTCCATCCCAAGGCTGAGTCCTCGCCATGAGCCAGTCGGGAAACCGAGAGTTGCTCTTTCCAGCTCGCCAAACTTAATCCAGCGACGACTCCTCCGGTTGCTGCCCAGTCTACCCAGTCGCGTTCCTCGTGGCGGCCTGCGCCGTGTCGGAAGGCAGATGGGCACCGCACAAAAGGGCCCTCCGCTCTCCAAGCTGGTCCTCCCCATGCTTGATTAAACCCTAATACCAAAGTTAGAATTGATACAGTGGAACTGGGTTGATTCAATTAGTGCACCAGGCATGAAGCAAACACCACAAAGGCGACGTGCTCGTTAGAAAGCCATTTTCTTTTGATCATTATAGCATCTCACACGTGGCAGCAGAAAATTATAGGCTCATGTGTCTTAGTTTAATATCCTCTGGGGCCAGATTTATCGTCACATTGAAGTTAGCTGTCAGAATCGGAAAAAAATCATGCAGAGTTGATGAATTTTCAGCTCGGCTTCTCCGAGAAAGAAGGGGGGAAAAAAAATTCTGCCAGGCGGATGCGCTTGGCTCCATACGTCTCGATCTCGGCTCTTTCTCCACTGCCTCGGCCCTCCTCGTCTTCCTCTGGGTTCTAATCTTCCTTCCAATTTCAGGGGGCAAAGATTCTTCAGGTTGGTCCATGGCTGCAACTTTCGCTCAAAGGTTTTTTTTCTTTTAAAAAAATTATAGAATAGAATAGAATAGAATAGAATAGAATAGAATAGAATAGAATAGAATAGAATAGAATAGAATAGAATAGCTGAGTTGGAAGGGATCTTGGAGGTCTTCTAGTCCAACCCCCTGCTTAGAAAGGAAACCCTACACCACTGTAGACAAATTGCTTCTTGTCCTACCCTCAGGTACTTTGGAGGATAGCTTGACTCCCTCTTTTTTGGGGCAGCCCCTGAGATATTGGAAGGCTGCTATCATGTCTCCCCTAGTCCTTCTTTTCATCAAACTAGACATACCCAGTTCCTGCAACCGTTCTTCATATGTTTTAGCCTCCAGTCCCCTCATCATCCTTGTTGCTCTTCTCTGCACTCTTTCTAGAGTCTCAACTTCTTTTTTACACTGCGGCAACCAAAACTGAATGCAATATTCCAGGTGTGGCCTTACCAAGACCTTATAAAGTGGTATTAACACTTCAGGTGATCTTGATTCTATCCTTCTGTTTATGCAGCCCAGAACTGTGTTGACTTTTTTGGCTGTTGCTGCACATTGATGGCTCATATCTAAATGGTTGTCCACTAGGTCTCCAAGATCCCTCTCACAGTTACTACTATTGAGCAAGGTACCACCTATACTGTACCTGTGCATTTGGTTTTTCTTCCCTTAATGCAGAACCTTGCTTTTTGCACTGTTGAATTTCATTTTGTTAGATAGTGCCCAATGTTCAAGTCTGTCAAGATCCTTCTGTATCTTGAGCCTCTCTTCTGGAGTGTTGGCTATTCCTGCCAGCTTGGTGTCATCTGCAAATTTGATGAGTTTCCCATCTCATCCAAGTCATTGATGAAGATGTTGAAGAGTACTGGGCCTAAAACAGAGCCTTGGGGTACCCCACTGCATACTTCCCTCCACGTAGATGCAGTTCCGTGAAGGCTATATATTGAGTTATACCATGTTTCCCAGAAAATAAGACCGAGTCTTATATTATTTTTTGCTCCAAAAGATGCATTATGGCATATTTTCTGGTTAAGCCTTATTTTGGGGGAAATACGGTACTAAATGCATCCATCTGGCTGACAGTCTTAACTGGGGCTTATTTTGGTGGGTCCTATTTTTGGGGAAACAGGGTATATATTAAAAATATATATATTTTTGGGTGAAGCCATAGGGCCAACTTGCAGAGTTATTATACACACACAAATACATATACACACACACAGGTAGTCCTCGATTTACAACAGTGACCATTCAAAATTACAACGGCACTGAAAAGATGTGACTTATGACTGTTTCTCCACACTTACGACCATTGCAGCATTCACGAGATCAAAATTCAGGTGTTTGGCCACTGATTCATCTTTATGACCATTGCCGTGTCCTGGAGTCATGTGATACCCTTTGGCGACCTTCTGACAAGCAAAGTCAATGGGGAAGCCAGGTTCATTTAACGACTTGGGCTACTAATTTAACAACTGCAGTGATTCACTGAACAACTGTGACAAGAAATGTTGTAAAATGGGGCAAAACTCACTTAACAAATGTCTCACTTAGTAACAGAAATTTTGGGCTCAATTGTGGTCGTACGTCAAGGACTACCTATACATACAGTAGTGGCCAAAATTGTGGAAACCTTTGGGAAAAGTGTATTTTTGTGGTTTGATGGTTAATAACACCACTTTTTGGGGAGTTTCAAGATAATCCTATTCTACTGCTGGAATGGGAATAGCCCAGAACTTCACCAATTGAAAATCTATGGAGCTGATTAAAGAACTTTGTTAGTCAGAAGTGACCCAGCAATAAAACCCAGTTAATAGAAGCAATCCTTCAATCTTGGTTTCACATTAGAACAGCTGCAGAACTAAAAGACTTGGTTCACTCCATGGGAAGGTGTTATAAGGCTGTAAAGTAAGAGTAAGGGTTCCCTCGCACATATGTGCCAGTTGTTCCTGATTCTAGGGGGCGGTGCTCATCTCCGTTTCAAACCAAAGAGCCAGTGCTGTCCGAAGATATCTCCATGGTCATGTGGCTGGCATGACTAAACGTCAAAGGTGCATGGAACGCTGTTACCTTCCCATCAAAGATGGTTCCTATTTTTCTACTTGCATTTTTTACATGCTTTCGAACTGCTAGGTTGGCAGAAGCTGGGACAAGTAACGGGAACTCACCCCGTTACGCAGCATTCGGGATTCGAACTACTGAACTGCCGACCTTTAGATCAACAAGCTCAGTGTCTTAGCCACTGAGCCACTGCATCCCTGTAAAGCCGTAATTCATGCTAAAGGTTACCCAACTAAGTATTAACTGACATGGTGATAATTTTTGTATATCTCATTTTTTCTACATGTTTCACTTTTCTTCTTTATACTGTAACTACTCTTCTAATAGCAAATCCTTCATAAAAGTTATTGCATTAACTTCTTGATTAAATTATCTTTCCATTGATATGTAATTTTATGATACTACAAAAAAAAAGTGGTGTTAATTAGCTAGTTTTAGAAAATACACTTTTCCATCATTTTAGCCACTACTATATACCTATACCTATACCTACCTATACACACAGATTAACAGATTAACAGAGTTGGAAGGGACCTTATAGGTCATCTAGTCCAACCCCACGCTCAAGGTAGTCCTCACAATGGAGCCCATCTTCTTGGAAATTTTCTCTAGCAGAGTGTGTGGTATGTATGTATGTATGTATGTATGTATGTATTTATTTATTTAGACTTATATACCGCCCTTCTCCTTGCGGACTCAGGG